>CM044886.1:14993517-15268131 GCA_024500025.1 Syzygium aromaticum
ATGCATGTGGTCTTATGATAAACCTTTTGGAGATTCATTTTGAAATTTATTTTGGAAAAATATAAAGACAAAGCTAGTCTTTGTATCATTAGACTTCCTTGCTCTTAAAAATCATTTTCGCAATGAGGAGCAATATAGAAATCTAAAGCCTCAAGCCTCACGAATGAGGATAATGTTCATCATAGATTTGGTTTTGTTTCTACATATCCTTAACAAAATATTTGACCACTTTTATTGAATTGAAAGACGTGATTACATCTATATCAACAGAAATGTAAATTGCAACTAAACTAAAATTGCAAATGAAATCACAAGAATTTTGAAATTGTAATCAACAAAATGCAATGGAAAAGGTTGATAGTAAAAGTTTAAGAGAATTTTCCTACTCCAATGTGTATGTATCTTCTAGTTTAGTTATGATGATGTTGATGGTATTCTTTTCCAATAAACCAGGTAGAACAGATTTATCCTCTGCATGTGAATCTTCTTCTTGAAGTAACTTGGAAGGTCTTGGAAAAGTTTCTTTGATGTGAATCTAATGATAGGGAAACTCTTTAGCTTTACCCTTCCATACGAATGGATTAATGACGCGATCACCTCGGCTTCCATAGCCTCCATAGTTCTTTGACCTAGGCCTTGGTCTCCATGGTGATCTTTAGAGCTATTTGGAATATAACCTACTCCGTGTTTCATTCTTGTGGCAAGCGAAGTGATATGTTCCTTGATTTCTTGGGATTTCAATCCAAGACCATTACCATGAGTAAATCCATACTGGCATAGTACCCTTCCAGACATAATGGATGATGTTGAGTACTTTGGGGATTTTATGATACAACCGGTAGGGATTTGCACCACTAAGATCATTTTAAAGAAATGATAGCTTGGTTTTTCTTTCATTTCGGGTTCGACATATGGTATTGCACTCTCTTTATTCTCCCTATGTACGGTGATCATCTTGCCATTAATGACGAATCTAACCTTCTAATGGAGACTTGGAGGAATAGCACTAGTCATATGAATCCAAGGTCTTCCGAGTAACAAGTTGAAAGTCCTCGGAATATTCACTACTTGGAAGTCAATTAGGAAAGGCATAGGGCCTATGTTCACCTCGAGTTTGATATCGCCAATAACGTCTTTCTTCATTCCGTCAAACGAGCGCACAGTTACCCTAGAAGGTTTGATGAGCTCTTCGCTAACCCCCAAGCGATGTAGTGTGCTTGATGGACACAAATTAAGTGCGGAACCATTATCGATCAGCATGCGTGATACCTCTTTGCCCCAGCACTTGACAACAATATATAGCGCCTTATTATGGGAATGCCCGTCGATTGGGAAATCTTCATCGGAGAAGGCAATTTGATCTTTCAGAAGAATAGTACCAACAAAGTCCTCTAATTATTGTCACGCCCCGCAACCTACGGCACACCATATCCCTCGTAAAGATCAAATCAAGTGTGACGTCCCAGGACGCGTCGCCGACCCAACGCCCAACACAGAGATTGAGGCACACGCGGAAGCAATACAACACCCGAACAAAAATAACCTACATAACCATGGATAGCCACACGACACTCAACAAGAACAAATATACATTTGCATTGACATCGGGAAACATATACAATATTCATATACAACCCATGCTCAAAAATCAAAAGCGGGTCAATGGCCACTACTGACAAAAAGGGGTAAGTGGCCCGGGGCGGTCAGGGATACTAATACTAAAAGGGCTCTGGTCAAAAAGGTACTGGCCCTCTCGGAACTAGGGCTAAGACTAACCTACGGAACCCAGTCCGAGTCGGATCCTGATGACTTGGAAGAGCTGTCAGACATCTCAACCTCGGAGTCCAGGGAATCCTGCTCGGACTGGGCCCCCAATGACTCCTCCTCGGAATCCATCGACTCGGTCTTGTCCTCTGGTTCTGCATCCTGCTCCATGGGCTCGGGCCCCTCGTCCTCTGACTCCATCGGCACCGGAGCTGCACTCCCATCCTCCGACAAGCGGTCGGGGCTCGCTAATTCCCCATCGGGACACTGGGGTTCTAGATCCCCGGCATCCGTCAGCGGAACCTCAAAAGTTCGGAAAGGTCCGTAGGTCCCCTCTTGGTCCCGGATACACCAAGTTATATACTTATGAGCCTCGTGGGGACCCTCGCTTGCCTCGATCCAGACTGTAGAAAGGTATCTAACCCAAAAATCTCTGCCTCCAGCGGGGTACACTGACTCCTCCATATCAATCCAAAGAGGAATCCCAAAACACACTGGTATCAGAGGTATCTCAAGGTCGGGGGTCTGAAAATGTGGGTTTTAACAACCGTAAGAATAAATCTCGGCGAGTAAGTTCCTTAAACCTAAGCTAGGCTATCATGCACCTCCTGACAGACGCCAAATAGCTCACATATCAATCTAAGAGACTTAGGCCCTCGAGCCCAAATCTAGTAATACAAGACCCTGCAGGTTAGGCACAACATACATAATTGCAATAATATCACGGAATCTGATCGCGCCACAAATGTGCATATCAATCAATCGCGACGCATGAAATGTATATGCTCGTGCTCACACTCATATTCACGTGACATGGATGCACGTCGCACACTGGCACTCTTGCACACTTACAATTTCCAATTTCACCGACCCGCGTAAAAACGCATCAGGTCCATTATCTTGAGATCGATCTCCGGCCCGCGTAAAACGCATCAGGCTCATGACACTCAACCTGCGTAAAACGCATCAGGACGGCTCACTACCCCGCGTAAAACGCATCAGGGTCTCATGTGATTACACACTCATGTCACTCGTGCACACTCATAAGATGCATGTGCTATGCCAATGCTTGGTATACATGCTTATGGCCATGACAATCACGCTCGGGCACCCAGACTTCCACATTGAGCATTTAATTTTGATTGATCACTCACTTGATAAATATCGCACATGCTCAAATAGTGCCGCAACATACTCACTTATGCAATTCTCTCGAAATAGCCATGGTACACAATTGGTACACAAAATCACATAATGAAGCCAATAAAATTTACACAAGCTTAAAGCCCACCAAGCATCTCATCATTTGGCCACACCCAGCACATAACATGGTATCATATAATTAATCATAATTTATGCACAATTCAGCCACTACATAGGCAAATCAAGGCATACTTAACATTTCACATAAAAAATCACACATTGATCGAACGAGGTCCAATTAACTCCATATGTACGTCCACTACACAGCCTTCTTTAGGCTACTAATCCACCTTCAAAAATCACCACGTTAGTCCATTAAATCATCCTAAAATCAGCCACCACAAGAACCGACTTAGGTATGCACTAAAATCCGTAATAAAACCCGAACATACTCCAACTTGTGCCGATCCAATCCAATTCTGTCCAGCTGCTACTCGGTCCATTCTAAGCCCTCAAATATCAACTAAAATCTCCAAACCAAGCCGCAATTTATCCCCAAGAACAGCCGCTACTGGGTCTATAGATTTCCTCCGTCAATTCCTCAATTTTTACCCAATTCAAGACGTTTACACTCCGCCTTGTCACAGCACTTCACAGTCCACTAAATCTCATCTAAATCATCAATCTCGATCACCAAAAGCACCACAAATTCAACACCAAATAGCCTCCTCATGATTACCCCTAAAATACCCTAATTTAACCCCTAAATCCATCTAGAAATGCAATCTAGCATAACTAGGGTTTAAAGACAAACTCACTTGGAATCCTAAGCTTCAAGCAAGGCTGAGTAAGTATCGAGAATGGCTGGACAGTGGCGGGGTAAGCGGCGGCGACGGCTGGCCTTCACAGCGGCGGCACCGGCGGCGACGGCTTGTGGACGACGTTCACGGTGGGGGCTGATCTCGTGGCCGAGTGGGGAAGGGAGAGAGGGAAGGACGGCCGAAAGGTGATGGTGAGGTGGGAGGAACGGTGGCTCATGGTGGCGGCACCGGCAGCGACGACGGCGACTCCTCCGGCGTCCTCTTGCGCGACTGAGGGAGAGAGGGAGAGAGTGAGACACGGCGGGGGGAAGGAGAGAGAGAGAGTCGGGATGGTGGGGTGAGGCAAGGGAACGATAGCTCCAGCGGCAGCAGCGGCGGCTGCTTCCCGGCGAGCGACGGCAACGGCGGCGTGAAGCCGGGAGAGGGAGGAGCTCACGGGAGAGGAGAGAAAGGGGATTGGCCGGGTGAAGGTGAGAGTGAAATGAGAAGAGAGAGAGTGGCTAGGGAGTGTATAGAGAGTGTGTGATAGTGGGGTGGTTGACCAACCTTTCTAAATTCCAATCTTGCCCCAAAATCAATGGTTGAAGTTTAAACTTGGAAAAACTCTTGGGGGCAATTTGGTCCTTAAATTTCAGCATTATTGGGCTGAAAAAACTAATATAAAAACCCTAAAACAAACCCCAAATAAGTCCCAAAATTCGGAATTCCAACTTAGGGGTACAAGGGCAAAACGGTAATTTTCCGGTCCCGGGTCAAATTTCCAAATTTCGACTCTATTGATCCCATATATGAGTGGCCACATAAAAATGACATCGTCCTTACAAAATAGTCGCGTATACCCACGAAATTCAACGCCGAAGTCCGTACTCAATTCCACAATCAATTTAACTCAATTTGTCGTTTTAGCATCTCTCACTAACGAGCGGCTGTTTAGGGGTTACGCATATCGACCTAGGGTACTCGAGTCATGACGATGTCGATTTCCCAGAGAACACGAGGATTTATCGCTAGTCCCGGGGGTCGCGGTCGTTTGAAACAAGTTTGGGATCGTTCGCTGCGCGCACGTTCTCGATCGTGCAGAATCACCCGCTATCCGATTGCATGTTGTCGATCGAGCTCAATCCATCACTTTTCTTGGACCGACCCACTTGGTACAAAATATTTTCTCGTCATATCTCAGAATCGGACTCAATTTGCAGTCGAGTTCTTGGGTCCATGTACTGTTTTTCCTAGTTAGCATTTCCCTAATGGTCAGTATCCCGAGATTGATCAGATCCGGACAAGACTTACTGAAACGCAATGAGAAATGATATCAATTTCATTGATAACGAAAGTGGGTCGAATTTTGGGACGCTACAATTATACTTCATTAATTATCTCTGGGATGTGTACTTTATTGATAAGTTTCATAAGCACCATTTTGTGGCTTTCTGAAGTCTTGAAGAGATCCAATAGAGGAATACGTGCCAGCATCTTTCTTAGCTATTCAATTATTTCAAATTGGTTCGTCTTTATGATTGAAAGCAATTGTTTGACATCTTCTTCGGTTACTCCTTTCTTTTCATGCTCACCTTTTTTCGGGACATAACAACTCCCCAATCGAATTATGGCAACAACTTCTTTAGGATAATAATCCCAAGGTACATGCCTAGTATCAAACTTTTCTTTTAGATGGAGAGTGATGATCACAGGCTGAGTTTCTTCTCCTTCAATCTTTAATTGATCAATAGGAAGTTGGATAATGATTGGTTGGACAGGACTTTCTTCCTCCGTATATTTATCTACCTCATCAAGCTTGATCAAAAATGGTGTAATTATGAATACCATGCTTCTATTGGTTTTGTCAGCATCTACTCCACCCCAGCCATTAGGTGTGATCATTTCATTCTTGAATGCCCACGGAGGGGGTGTATATTTGACACGGTAATTATATCGGCCACTATCTTGACCTAAGAAATCAACAACTTCGCCTTGTCTCTATGCTTTGCAGATGAACCTCCTATCACCTCGGCGAATCTTTTTCTTCTTCTTCTCTTCTCGATCTTCATTCTCTTTGAGGTTTAGTTGGCTGATCGGGATCTCATTCATGCCACCCCATCTATCAGGTACAATGTCTTCATTTTTAAACGCCCATGGTGGTGAATTATATTTGATACGGTAGTTATATCTACTGCTGTCTCGACCGAGTAAGTCTACAGTTTCGCCTTCCCTGGATGATTTCTGGGTGAAACACCTTTCATCCTGTCGAATTCTTTCTTTCTCCTTTTCATCCTCATTTGTTTCATCTTAAAGCATTTCCTTCTTAGATGGAGCTTTCTCCTCAGGACTGATTTCGTCATTTATACCACCCTAGCCATCAAGCACAATTACTTGATTTTTTAATGCCCATGGCGGTGGGCTATATTTCACTTGGAAGTTATATCTTCCGGAGTCCACTCTCAAGTAGTCTACAATCTCACTTTTTAGGAACTCTTCTTGATGAAAGCGGATATCTCCTAATCGAGAAGCTTTAATCTTGACTTCATATTCATCTTCATAATTAGACTTGATCATTGTTTCTTTATCTTTGATCATGTTTATTGTATTGTGCTCAGGAAGAGGATTTTGATGTACATTTGGCTTGGGCTCTTGGAAGTTCAATATCTTCTCCCATGTGATAGGTACAGGTTTTTAATTCATCGTACCCATAAAATCTTGCAGGATTATCCCTTGGCACTTCTTTGGCCACCAAATGCCTTTCTAGAAGCATTGGTAATAGTTTCGAAAATGGTCCGAGCAATGGTGTGTATTGCTTCATGGGCCTTTTTTTTGGCTCGAACTGCCTTGGGTTTTTCCAAGCGACATTTAATTGTTTTGGAAATGATGCTTAATAAGTACTTGGGCTAGACATCATAGCCACTTCTCGGATGGATTCTTTATCTTTTTGTCCGGGGTAAGACCTTCGTGCTACTATTTCTTGAGTCTTCTTATCTTTCAATCCCCATTCAATTCTCTCACCTACCTTTACCAACATGGTGAATGTTTGATAGCCTGATACATGAAGCTTATCATAATACTCAATTGGCAATAATTTTAGAAAGAGCTCAATGAGCTTGTTTTCATTTATGGTGGGCTTTACTTGTGAGGCAATAGCTTTCCATTTCTGAGCATAGGCTCTAAATCCTTTATTTTTCCATTTCTAGATTCTGACGAGATCTTCTCTAGTTGGGAGTACTTTAACATTAAACATATACTGGCGAAGAAATTCTCCCACAAAATGGTCTCATTCAGTGAAGTCTTCTATATCGATGGCTATGTACCATGCGAGGGCCGCTCCACTCAAACTATCTTGAAATGTGCTAATAAGAAGTAGTGCGTTATCTGAATATCTCGCCATCTTATGGAGATAATACCTCAAATGGCTTTTGGGACAATCGGTGCTATCATACTTGCTCACGAACTCTGGTTTTTTATAATTTTATAGAACAATCACCTTCGCATACGGCGAGAACTTGTCGAACCTTTGAAGTTCATAACCTTGACTTGCTAAGTACTCTTCAATTTTAGCCAATCTCTTGGCCTCTTTTTCATCCTCTTCTTGGTTGGATCATTTTCTTCCAAATTTACTACCTCAGGTGTAATCTTTGGGGAATTTTCTTGAACCAGTTCTTTGTTTTTGACTGGTTCTTCAATTGGTGTTTTAGTAGTATTTGAAGTTCCGCATTTGGAGTAGTAGGATACTATCCTTAGGATGTAAGAATAAAAGCATTCATTTCTGCCATCATGGCAGCCATTTAGGTCATTTGATTCTCAACTTCAGCTAGTCGAGCACGAGTTTCTTCTTCGGCCATTCTAACTTGTAAGCGTGTTCGAGGTCTTTTGCATTCCATTGCTAGAAAAACTGCTCCGTAAAAAGACCCGATGTTAGCATAGTAAAATGATCATGAAACCCTACATTTTTTTAATTGTATGGTTTCATGAGATTGCCAAGGATAAGAATTTTCATACAAGTCTTAGCCTTGTATAAAATTCTTCATCAATGTCTTTCTCAAGCAATCATACAATTCAAAGAATTGTAATCCATGGTGATTCCTTTATGTTTTGAAATCATGTTCTGAAATTATCTATGCATATTTAGAAAGTGATCAACCCATCATTGCATATAAAATTTGAAATTGTTTAACATCATGATTATGAACTCAAATGGGAATTTAAATCATTCAATCTTAGGCTTCTTGCTAACTAAAGTAGCTTTTATCTTTTGGTATTTCTCTCATTCCTTAGCTTGAGATTCCCACTCTTTGATATCAATCATGACCTCTTTAGGGATGTATGGTTCTACTCCAGGCATGCTTGGAACAATATATTCTAGGACATATTCATCTACAGGATCTGGTACAACGCTTAATGGGACATATGTTCGACATCAATTGGATGCTTATTTTCTATCCATTTGATGTATTCTATGGAGGCCAAGCAAATCTTTATATTTTCTTCGAAGCTTTTTGGCTACTAGATTATTTGTTCAAGTGGGTTATCCAAAGATAGGATGATCTTGTGAATTTTGGCTTGAAAGCTATTCTTCTCCTCTTCGGGTATAGTTTCACTTGGGATGTCAAAGGTGAATTCTTTGGGATTTCATGTCAGCGGAACTTGCTGAAGTATCTTGAATTGTCTAATAATCGTTAGAGGGCAATAAGTTGCTCCTCCACTCAAACCAAGCAATGGTACCGCATTCTCCTCTCAGCTTGTAATCTTTGCCTTGTCAATCTTTGGCCAATTGATCCGCCATTGGATTTGCTCAGGAGTTAGGGCTCTAATAAACAAATCCAATGTGTGAGACGAACAAAGTTTGCGGATGTTCATGAAATGACACCATGGTCAATGTGTAAGACGAACCGTAATGATAAATGACTAGTAAAAGCTTAAAAGATACCTTTCCCACGATTTTGGTATGTGTTTAAGGAAATGATAGTTTGGGCAAAAAGTATATTAGAAAAGTCTCACTTAAGACACGCTTGTCTCGTGATCAAAGCGACTAAAGGGTCTAATCTCGTTTTAGACACGGGGAATAGAATAAAGCTGAATAAAGCTAGAATGAATACCCGAGCTGAAGTGTTTCCCATTTCCCTATGAAGTTTTGAAAAGTTGGCTATTAGGAAGGATAATGAAAATCTACCCGTGTTTGATTTGATTAGCTTTTCGATTTTAGAAATTTTGAGATTAAGGAATTCAACTAGAAGGCTCACAAGATTAAGTCCAATGGATGGCTCTATGATCCTAGGCATAGAATTAATTCCAATGGCGGCTTGATATTCTTCTATTGTTAATACCAATTCATGTTCTCCAAGTTGGAATGTGGCTATGGAAACCTCCCAAAAATATGCCAAAGCTTGGATTAAGCTGACTTGATGATCTACATGCATAAGCTCGAGAAGGTATCCAAGCCTTTCTTGGACATAAGTTTTGTTGTCCTTGGACATGCCTTTCTACCAAGCAATGAGCTCCTTTCAAGGAATGGGAATTACTTGGATGTCTAGTTTTCCCATAGAGCCTAATTATGCAAAAAGATTTGATATTAATCACCATGGATTATGAATTAATTTTAATGCCTCCATTTCAATCATATGTCCTTTTGAGGTAAGACGGAGGTAAAAGACACTTGCATGTCTAGAAAGTAATGCAAATGTCACTTTGAGTCTGTTTAGACCTTAAAAGAATATATACTTGAAATCATGAACAAATTCAATGTCTGATGTAAACGCCCATTCTATCACACTCCATTTATACCATAATGTCTCAAACTATGGTTTTACAACTTCGAATACATTGAAATAAATGAATAAGCATTTGAATTACAAGAAAAATCCACTATAGACCTATACATTTCATCTAAAAATGAAAGAATGGTCAAATGGAGTATGACATCTTAATTATGAATTCTAATATGAAAGGGTAAGGGTATCTAGACCAAGCATTGAATGTCATTTAGGCATTTTTTTAAAAATGTGCCAACTAACTTACATAATTATAAAAGAATGGAATGGAACGATACTTGCTTACTAGAATGTTTTTGTTTGTTTTAAGGTATACCAACCACAAAGACAAGCGAATATAACCAGTGAAATTTTGACGCCTAAAAGGATAGGATATGCTAAAGGCTCAAGGTTACCACCTTAATGGACAAAGGATTCCATTCTAATAGGCAATCGGCCTAAAGTAATAGAATATTATTCCCCCTCGGTGATCGTATTGCATTTAAATGATCCCATGAGCAATTGGCTCATAGCTTCGCCTAAACACATACCTCCTAAAGGTAATCCTAAATGTTGCCAGGGTTGGGCCACGGGTGATGTGTGCTAATGGTGTAATGCTAAAGCAATTTAAAGACATGCATAACAATTAATGACCAAACAACATTTCTAAAATCCATTCAAACCACATGCAATCCCAACACAATCTTGCAAAATAATGGTTAGCAAAGACTACAGCCCTTATATCACCCGCCTGCAAAATTATTTAACATTATCGTTAGCGGGACATACCCGAGATCCTTGTGTCACGCCTCGTTCTCGCGTTCTAGAATAGAGATATTTTTCTTCACGGGTCTCTCCCAGACCATACCTCATGTGACAGCGGGGTTTATTTGATCTAAATTTAATCTTGGAGTCGCCACTAGTCATTTACGTTAAGTTGACTAGAAACCTAATCGAGGTACGAGAGAAATACCACGATCCTACGAACAAGAGATTCTGAATAACGGACTTGGTTGCATTAACGATCCCACATTGAGACCATTAATGCCTTTTCGGTACCTAAGAATGATATGGCATGTCTAACGTGTCATACGGATCCCTAAGGTCAATTCACTAATATAATCATGAACAAACAATTAAGCACCTAATAATTAAATACACAATCAATGGCAAATCAATCATGGCAACCATAATTTAGCAACTAAATTGAAAATCAGGCAAAACACCCAAACCCTAATGAAGCTCTAATAGTTTGTTCATTTCACGATTTACTCATTTTTAGGGTTTTAGGGTTTTTTAGGGGTTAAACCCTTAAATTTGAAATTTTCCAAAAATGCCACTTAGACACTTCCGACAATTCAAATTTCACTTTTTATAGTTGGCAATGATGATTTTGAATGATACTGTGGATTTTAAAAATTTTGAATTTTTGTGTGGAAAAATTTTTGAATTGAGAATTGATTTTTTTATGATTTTCTGAAAATTTTTATGAATTTTCTAATTTTTTTTCAATTTTTCAATTTTTTTGAATTTTCTAAATTTTTTTGAATTTTCTAATTTTTTGTGAATTTTTCTTTTTTTTTTTGAAATTTGTTTCAAAATTTTTATGAAATTTTCTAATTTCCTGATTTTTCTAAAAAAAATCTATTTTTTATGATTTTTTTTAGAATTTTCTGATATTATTATTATTATTTTTAGAATTTATTTAAAATTTTCCTACGGGGGGGTGAACCGGACCGGACTGGTTCAACTCGGTTCGGCTTAACCAAACCGAACGTCACCGGCGCTGGTCTCCAGTTGCCCTCTCCGGTGAGCACAATGCCAAAAACGGTGGTGTTTTGACGCTTTTTCATTTAAGCATTTCCACAAACACTTGGTGTATATGGTTTCCAGTTCAAAGTTTTCGAGACCACCAGTTTGAGCTCGTCGCCAATGACCCTTCGACGACCTTTTCACCGTTCCGATTGTACCATTGTGATGTTCTTATGTTCTATTTTCAGTCCGATCCATTTAGCACGTCGTCAGACCTCTAATGGCCGACGAAATTTAAGTCTAAAGAACCTAAACTAATTCTAGCTAAAACTTGAATTTCCAGAACTTGAATCATCACCGTACTTTCCCTAGCCGTCTAAACCGTTTCTAATGACTAACAAACATTAAACAAAGCCAAAGAGACTAACTTCAATGGCCTTAAGGCCATGGTGACACTCTGGCGAAGGTTCCCGAGCTCCGGCGAGATTCATCATTGGTGGCCAACACAATTTTGTGCATATTCGGTGGTTAAACTATTATGTTTGATGATCAAATGACTTTTATGTTCGGTACTTGAACTTCGATCTTGAAGCTTCTGTTTCACCGGAAATGGTTTGAACTCACCAACTGATCGAGATTTTCAGGCTCCAATGACCAGTTTCGACACAGGAGCTTCAAGTATGGAGATCCACGATCGGGACTAATTTGCCAACGTTTTTCGTCGGATAAAATGCCGATCACTCTGTTTATCGATTTTCTCTCATTTCTCGCTCTAGTTCTCCCTAATCTCTCTCTAGCATTTCCTCAAGTAGCTTTCATTTGTTCTTCCTCAGTTTTTTCGTTTTTTGTTCATTAAAATCTCCCACTTAAAGTTTGTTCCAATTGATTACCGATCGGTTAGATCGGTTTACTGGTGCCAGCTGGAGATTTTCCAGCTGGCCCAGTCAATTTTCACTGTCAAAATAGTTGAAAATGATCGGTGAAGACGCGGGCTTGAGTTGGTTATTTTGGATTTTATGTGTTTTGGCTGAATCAGGTAAGGAAAAAAACTGTTCGGGTTGGGTCGGGTCGACCCGCCCGTTCCAGCATTTCCGGTTTTATACAAATCTACAAATTAAGTCCAATTTCGACCAAATCTTCAAAATTCGACCCCAAAATTGAATTCCCCATTATATTTTGAACCTAAAAATGTATTTTTCCCCAATTTTTGACATAACTATGTCCAAAATTTTCCAAATTTCATATCCAGGTTATTCGGATTTTGCTCAGTTCGATGTCCTGACGACCTGATTAGGCAAAAATGATGCCAAAATTGAATTATCCAGGTCTGATTAACCCTAGAAATGATGGTCTCATATTTTGACAATTTCATATTGGGCACGATTCCCAATTTGGGTTCAAAATTCTTAATTTTCAATCAAATTTTGGGGATTTTTCATTTTTATGTCAAATTGTGCAATTAGACTGACCATTATGTAATTCAAGGTCTCAAAATCAATTGTTGTGAAGACACTATGATCTAAAAATGACTGGAAAAAATTTAATTGCATTTTTTTGTTCAATTTGGATTTAATTTTGCCCAATTTTGGGAAAAAACATATACCCGATTGAGATTTTCCAAAATTGACATTGCATTCATGAAATTGGATTTAAAATAAGACTAATGACTATTTTTATGGAATTTTCTTATTCCATTTGCTATTTTTCTTGATTTTCTTGCTTATTTTGGCTAAAAGAAATTAAGGAAAAATGCAGAAAAATGCTAAAAATTATTGTTTGGTTTAGAAATGGGTTTCTAGGCTTGGGCAAGATTCCTAGACCTAATTTTGAAATTTTTGAAAAATTGAGAAAAATGAGCTAAAAATTAAGTGTCAACAGCTGCCTTCTCTGAAATTGAACTCGTTAGAGATTGATCTCAAAGACAAGGTGACACTTGAATTTTTAATCGACTCACTGAACAAGATTTGATGGAAATTTCACAACAATTGAGTAGGGTCTTGCTTTTGAAATTCATGATCTAGTCCAAAGGTTCTCTTTTGGAACACATCTTGAAAGATTCTTAATGATCAAGGGAGAGAAACTTACCTATTTGTGAGAATTTCTTCGTTGCTTATCCAAGGGCATGAATTGATAGTGATGATGATTATGATGGTTATTCAGATTTCATGATTTAAGGACGAATCCACGAACCATGAACACCTAAGGCTCCTCGCCTAAGGGTTTTAGATTTGCTTAGTGATTTCTCACCAGTAGGACTTAAGATTTGCTTAGGGGCTCCTCGCCTGTAGGACTTTAGATTTGCCTAGCGGTTCCTTACCAGTAAGACTTTGAATTTGTCTAGCGACTCCTTGCTTGTAGAACTTCAAATTTGTCTAGTGGTTCTTTACTAGTAGGACTTTGAATTTGCCTAATGGTTCCTTACTAGTAGGATTTTGAATTTGCCTAGTGGTTCTTTACCGATAGGACTTTGAAAAGACTTCAAATAATGAATGTCTTAACTGTGAGCTATGTGATTTTGAGGTTTCGCAAACCTTTATATGGTTTTTAGTTGACCAAAAACTATTTTGAAAAGTAGTTTTGAAATTGATCAAAACTGTTTGAAATATGGTTTTTCCTTTTAGCTCACCACAAACTATTTGAAAACTTGATTTTAAGTTGACAAAAAACTTTTGAAACCTGATTTTGAGATATGCATTCTTTGTATGCATTTCAAACAATCAAATTTCCTTTTCAAGGAAGTATCTGAGCAAAATGCTTGCAAACTCTCAAGAAATGCTTGAAATAATCACTTGGAAGACCTTCATTAGAAAGGATTTGTTTTAATCTATGAATTTGGTCTTTTCTTCATTTGATTGAAAGGGGATTGATTTGATATCCCTCAATTTTGTCTCTCTTAACCAATCCTTAGGTGTTCGGAGATATTCGTAATGTATACAATCCAATTGATTCGATAAGGTCTTTCGGAGGACTTAATGTTGGCTTGGTCAATGGCTATTCAAAGGATAGGCATTCTGAGGCCAAGAAAAGATCTTATCATCTTTCAACTCACTTCGGGTCTTCAAATTAAGAACCTTGAGGATAAGACAAGATAATACTGCATACACTTCTTTGAGTGATGACTCCTTGTCATAAAGTTATGTTTCTACTCTCAACATCCCAATATGAAGAGTCTTTGGGGAGAGGTTGTATTGTTGGTACTAGGTAGACTTAAAATACTCATTTGTTTGAATTCCTGGTTTTCTTGAAACTGGTGTTCTTCTTGGCATCACCACCTTTTTCTCTATGTCCACTGGGGATCTTTCTTTTATGAACATCAGAGTCCTCTAATCATTCATCACAATCTCTTTTCTTTTGTTTATTCTCATTTGTTGTGATCTATGATCTCTCATGATCTTGACTTTGCTTTGTCACGACTTTTGTCATTATGAGCTTTCCTTTTGCATTCTCTTTTCTTTCTCATTTTTCTTGGGCATTTGGCCTTACTTTTACCAGGCGCATTATTTTTTCATGCCCCAGTCTCTTTTGTCTTTGATCTTTTTGAATTCTAAAGATTCTGTGTTCTGCCCTTTTTGTTTCTTATCTCTCAAAGTGGATCATATGCTCATGCTTCGATGTGAAGAGATGATCACCAATTTGGGGTTCTGAAATATATATTCGGGCTCAATTGGGCTTTATCAAAAGTAATGTGTTTGGGTATGAGAAATGAAGTGCTCTTCTTCCTCTTGGGGTGTTTTGAGCTTCCATATGACTTCATGTGAAATTATCTCAGAAAGATTGATGCAAGAGTATGCAATAAAATCTTTCTTGATCCTTTTCTCCGTAGTTGTCATTCCACAAACCTCTTAATTTGCCCCAACGTGGGGTGGTTCTTAATATGGTTGTTTTAGAAAAACTTCTCCACTGTTTTGGCTCAAATTTGGTTTGCAAGAGATAAGCATGTGTTTGGGATAGTGAAACGATTGCTTTTCATCATTTTAATCCATGTAATCATTGCGAATATCCCCTATTTCCTTCGGATGAGTTTTTCTCACTCACTTCTACACTTTAACTTTGAGTATATAGGGGACGTGTTTAGATATGGCTTACCTTTCATCATTTGAAGGTATTTCCATTTGATTTGATCCAAACTTTTTCTATGAAATTTTTCAAAGCCTTTTGTCAAATTATCCCTTTTAGGGAATTTTGATGCTTAATGCATTTCCAAAGGAAGCATGTTTCAAAATCTTTGATTGAAACATTTTTGATGTATTTTCCTTTGCAAAACACTTTGTTTTGTTTTTGCTCAGCCTTGTGTCATTCCACTTGGGGAAAAAGAAGTTTGATTCTTTTCTAAGAAAGGCAACCTCACATGCCCTCACAATTTAGAGATACCTGTCTAATCAATTAATCAAGATCCCTTTTGTCTGCATGCCTTTGCTTTGGTTACATTGTGGATTCTTCTATTGTTGCTCCCCTCCTTTGTCTCTCTAGGGATGATAAAAAGGAAAGCACATTAGAGGATATCAATGGAAAATAGGATTGGGAAATGATACTTCTCTCTGCTATTTGATAACTTCATTGGAAATTCTAAAATTATCAACTGGTTCAGATTCAAACTTATTTTCTTCTGCAAAATAGATAAACATGTTTGTGAAATATATGACATACATGATATGCATGATATACACAAGTTCTAAAGTGACCCGAATCTTTTCTGGAATATTTGTCTTCATTTCATGAGTATAAAATCTTGACAGCATCTGCATTTACAGGATATGCCAGTTCTACTCCTGCCATATCTACAAGAATTAATGCTAATCTAGAAATAACTTTCTTGACAATGTATGGACCCTCATAATTCGGAATGAATTTGCCATGAGGATCTGAATTATTGAAGATGCCTTTCTTCACTATTAAATCATCCACTTCAAAACGTCTTGGTTTCACCTTTCTGTTGAAGGATTTAGCAACTCGTCTTTGGTAGGCTTGCCCATGGCATATAGCTCTTAATTTCTTTTCATCAATCATGTTGAGTTGTTCATATCTTTGTTGATTGCACTCAGCTTCTGAAAGCTTTAACTGAGATAGTATCCTTAATGAAGGAATTTCCACTTCGATAGGTAGCACAGCTTCCATTTCGTAAATCAAAGAAAATGGAGTTGCTCTTGTTGATGTTCGAATTGAAGTTCGGTACGCCATCAGAGCATATGGCAACCTTTCGTGCCAATCATGATAATTTTCGATTGTCTTAGCCAATATCTTCTTGATATTCTTATTTGTTGCTTCAACTGCTCTATTCATTTGTGGACGATATGGAGATGAATTTAGATGTCGAACATAGAAATGCTCAAGTAGATCATCTACGATTCTATTATTTAGATTTGAGCCATTATCCGTAACTATTGTTTCAGGAACTCCGTACCTAGTAATGATGTCTCACCTAATGAATCTTGCAACATTCTTGACAGTAAAATTTGTGTTGAAGTTTGCTACAATCCATTTAGTGAAATAGTTAATAGCAACCAGGATGAACTGGTGTCCATTTGAGGCCTTGGGGTTAATCGGACCAATCATGTCAATGCCCCACATTAAAAATGGCCATGGTTCGGACATTTGATGTAGCTCATTTGGTGGTACATTGATTTTATCTCCATAAACCTGACATTAATGACAACATCCCACGTGTTGGATGCAATCTGATTCCATTGTCATCCAATAATATCCCAATCTCATAATCTTTCGAGCTAAAAGATGTCCATTCATGTGCGGTCCACATTCACCTTCGTGAATTTCTTTCATGATCTGTTCAGCTTCTGTAACATCCACACATCTTAATAGAGTTGAATTAAATGGTTTCTTGTAAAGGGTTTGACCACTGAGGAAGAATTTGTTAGCTATCTTCCTTATAAACTTCCTGTCACCTGGTTGGTTTTCTTCAGGAAATTCTCCTGACTGAAGATATTTCTTGATATCATGATACCTTGGTTTGTTATCGAACTCTACTTGGACCATCATACAATGAGCTAGTTGTTCGAGAATATTGATTCTCAATGGTTTTATATCCATACCATCTTCAACTTGTAGTAAGGATGACAAAGTTGCAAGAGCATTTGTAAAATGATTATAAGTTCTTGGAAGATAATCGAATGTTACCTCTTCGAAACTTTCCATCAACTCTTCTAAATATTTGTGATAGGGAATTAGCTTGGCATCTCGAGTCTGCCATTCGCTAATTGCTTACAATATGATGAGCATAGAATCTCCATATACTTGCAACCTTTTTACCTTCATTGAAAGGGCTAATTGTAAGCCAAGGATGCACGCTTCATATTCAACGATGTTATTGGTGCATAGAAATACCAATTTCGCAGATACTAGATAGTGTTGGCCTTCTGGGGAGATCAGTACTGCCCCAGTTCCTGATCCAGATAAGTTGGTTGCACCATCAAAACACATGGTCTATTTGTCATCGACTAATGTCAATATATGTTCATCAAGTCGTTCTTCAGAACTAGCAATATTCTGCGAATTTTCTGCCAGCATGTTTGCTATTGCTCATCCTTTGACTGACTTTTGGGATGAACTTCTGATATCGAACTCAGATAAGAAGACTTGCCATTTTGCTAACTTCTTGACCAAGGAGGATTTCTCAAGAAGGTACTTGATCGGATCATTCTCGGTCACTAGCAAAATTTGTTGATGAAGAATGTATTGTCTTAATCTATGTAACACCCAAATCAATGCAACGCATGTCTTCTCAACTGCTGGGTAATTCACTTCTGATGTTGTGAATTTTTTGCTCAAGTAATAAATGGCTTGTTCTTTATCATCATTTGGTCTTCTTTGTACAAGCACCGCTCCTAATGACTTATGGTGAATCATCAAATATAAAATCAACGAGACTCCAGGAATTGATGGTACTAACACTAGTGGGCATACCGGATATTCTTTGATCTTGTCAAAGACTTGTTGACATTTTGCATCCCATTTTACTTTGGCGTTTTTCTTCAACAGTTTGAAGAATGGTTTGGCAGTCTCAAAAAGCTGATAGATGAAACGGGCGATGTAGTTCAATCGTCCTAACAAGCTTTTCACTTCTTTTACCGAAGTAGGAGTCTTTAAGTCATATATTGCCTTGATTTTGGAAATATCAATTTCGATTACTCTGTTACTAACCACAAATCCTAGCAGTTTGTCAAATTTTACTCCAAATACACACTTGTTGGGGTTTAATCGTAACTTATACTTTTTAAGTCTTTCAAACAATTTGTGAAACACTTCAATATGATCTTTTCCTTGTTTGGATTTTGCAATCATGTTATCCACATATACTTCGATTTTTTTGTGCATCATGTCATGGAACAGAGTCAACATTGCCCTTTGATATGTGGCACCAGCGTTTTTCAAATCGAAAGGCATCACCTTATAATAAAATGTACCCCATGGTGTTATGAATGATGTTTTCGTCTTATCCTCTTTCTTTATAAGGATTTGATTATATCCTGAGAAACCATCCATGAATGAAAATGTTTCGAACCCAGTAGTGCTATCTACTAATACATTAATATGTAGAAGCGGGAAATCATCCTTAAGGCTTGCTTTATTTAGGTCGCCGTAATCAATGCACATTTGCTCTTGACCATCTTTCTTCATTACGGGCATTATATTGGCAACCCATCCTGGATATGGCACTACTTCGATGAAACTGACCTTAAGCAATTTCATCACTTTTTCCTCTATTTTCTTTGCTAATTCAGGCTTTGTTCATCTCAGTTTTGGTGGAATACTTAGATCAATTGGTAAAGCATGTTCAACTATACCTAGATCAAGACCTAGCATGTCAGCAAAAGACCATGCAAATATATCCTGATATTCCTTGAGCAAGTATGTGATTTCTTCTGCTTCTAATGAGGAAAGACTTTCTCCAATCTTAACCTCTTTAGGATTCTCTTTATCACCCATATTAACAGTGACCATTTTCTTTAATGTAAGTGGCTTTGATTCTTCATGAGAGATCCATTCTCTTCTAACCCATTCCTTATCTTCATTATCCACTTCAATATTGCAAGTGATCTTCTCAGAAAGATTTGAGTCACATATGAACCTATCATGGATATGCGAATGCTCATGCCTCAGTACGTAGGTGTCTTTGTCTTCAGTTATAATGACGCTAATAATGTCCTCTTCAAATAAACCCAGGAAGATAGACTCTGCTTCTGTATATAAATTTTCTTCTGAAAGCAATTTGGGACACCTAGGAAAGTTTTCTCTGATATGAATCGATGATAGGATAACTCTCTAGCCTTACCCTTCCACGTTGATGGGTTAATGGTTCAATCACCTCGGTTTCCACGATCTTCATGATTCTTTTGACCTTGACCTCGGCCTCTATGGTGATTACTAGTAACTTTATACCTCACCCCAAACTTTTTCTTTATGCTAAATGGGATAATGGGTTCTTTAATTCCTTGCGCTTTTGTCCCAAGTCCATCATCAAGGTTGAATCCATATTGGCATTATACTTTCCCAGACATGATAGACGATGCTGAAAGTTCTGAAGACTTCATGACACTACCAGCGGGAATTTGTATTATAGAAATCATCTCAAAGGAATGATAGCTGGGCTCTTCTTTTATTTTAGGCTCGACATAAGGTATGGCACTTTCCTTGTAAGTGGCGAAGTCTGTCTCCTCGAGCACGGTAATCATTTTACCATTAATAACAAATCTAACTGTTTGATGAAGATTAGAAGGAATGGCGCTAGCCATATGAATCCAAGGCCTCCCTAGTAGTAGGTTGAATGTCCTTGGAATGTCTACTACTTGAAAATCGATCAAGAAAGGCATAAGGCCTATATTTACTTCCAGCTCGATGTCATTGATAACATCCTTCTTCATCCCATCAGACGAACGTATAGTCACCTTTGAAGGCTTGACGAACTCTTCATTAATTCCCAGATAATGCAGCATGCTTAATGGACACAAATTAAGCGCGGAGCCATTATTAATTAGCACGCAAGATATTTCCTTGCCCCGGCATTTGACGGCAATGTATAAGGCCTTGTTATGTGAACCGCCATCTATTGGAAAATCTTTGTCAGAAAAAGCTATATGACCTTTCAAAAGAATAGCCCCAACGAAATCTTCTAGTTGCACTTCGTTGATCGTTTCAGGGATATATACTTCATTAAGAAGCTTCATAAGCACCATTTTGTGGCTTTCTGAGATTTTGAAAGGTCCAGTAATGAAATTTGTGCTAGCATCTTCCTCAATTGCTTAATTACCTCATATTCGCTTGTTCTCATGACTGACAATAACTGCTTGACATCTTCTTTAGTTATTCCTTTCTTTTCGTGTACACCTTCTTTTGGGACACGACATCTTCCCGATCTGGTTATTACATCAACTTCTTCAGGCGTGTAGTCTCATGGTACACATTTGGTATCAAATTTGTCCTTTGGAGACAAAGTGATAATCATAGGCTGAATCTCTTTCTCTTCGATCTTTAGTTGACCAATTGGGAGCTCAATGGTAATTGGTTCAACATAATCCTTCTTCTTCCTTAAGCTTATCCACTTCATCAAGATTGATCAATAGTGGTGTAATCATGGACACCATGTTTTTGTTAGCTTTAATAGTATCCATTCCACCCTAACCGTCAAGCACGATATTTTCATCTTTGGATGCCCATGAAGGTGGCGTGTATTTGACACGGTAGTTATACTGGCCACTATTTTGTCCCAGATCATCCACAATTTCGCCTTGTTTTCGTGCTTTGTGAACAAATCAACTGTCTCTTTAGCGAGCCTTTTTCTTCATTTTCTCGTCTTGATCTTCTTTCTCCTCAAGACTTAATTCGTTGATTGGGATTTCATCTATGCCTCCCCATCCATTAGGCAGAATAAAAGCCCAAAGTGGAGGTGTGTACTTAACACGGAAGTTGTATTTTCTACTATCTTGACCAATGAGGTCTATAGTGTCACCTTGCTCAAGTGATGTTTGGGTAATTCGCTTTTCACCCTGCCAAATCCTTTCTTTTTGCTCTTCAAATGGATCCACTTCATCATTAGATGCAGCTTTCATTTTGTCTGCTAAGCTCATTGTCCATGCCACCTCAACCATCGAGCACAATCACTTCACTCTTAAAAGCCCACGGTGGTGGAGTATACTTTACTTGGAAGTTGTATTTGCCATAATCTTACCCCAAGTTGTCTATAATTTTCCCTTTTAAGGATGCTTCACGACAAAAGCAAGCATCTCCTTGTTGAGTGAACTTTAATTTGGCCTTATACTCATCTTTATCATCAGGCCTTATTATTTCTCCTTCTGTAAGGACCATATTTACCACATTATACTCAGGAAGAGGGTTCTGATGCACATTTGGCTCTGGCTCTTGAAAACTTAATATCTTCTTGTCGATGAGCTACTGAACTTTGTATTTCCGGATTGGACAAATGTCTACATCGTGTCATCTTTCTCCCATGTGATATGTGCAAGTCTTTGATTCATCATACCAGGGGAACCTTGCAGGATTATCTTTTGGCACTTCTTTGGCCACAAAATGCCTTTCCAACAATATTGGTAGTAATTTCGACAAGGGCCATGGCAACGGAGTGAATTGCCTTACATGTCTTTTCTTCGGCTCAAACTGTTTTGGATTTCTTCAAGGGACGTTAGACTGTTTTGGGAATGAAGCTTGATTAACATTGGAGCTAGATACCATAGTCACATCACGTACAGGTTCTTTATCCTTTCTTCCAGGATACGGTCTCTGTTCTGTCACTTCTTGAGATTTCTTTTCCTTCAATGTTCATTCAATTCTTTCACCGACCTTCACCAACGTGGTGAATGTTTGGCAGCCCGATATATGCAGCTTGTCGTAATACTCAATTGGTAATGACTTCAAGAAGAGTTCAATAAGCTCATCCTCACTTATAGCCAGTTTAACTTGTGAGGCTACAGCTATCAACCTTTGAGCGTAGGCTCTGAATCCCTTGCTTCTTCGTTTCTCAGTTCTAACTAAGTCCTTCCGGGTTGGAAGTATTTCGACATTGAATTTGTATTGGCGAAGGAATTCTCCCGCTAAATGGTCCCATCAAGTAAAATCTTCTATGTCGAGGGCGATATACCATGCCAGGGCTGCTCCTTTCAAATTATCTTGAAATGTGCTGATAAGGAATGAAATATTATCTGAATATCTTGCCATCTTGCAGAGATAATATTTCTAATGGCTTTTAGGACAGCCAGTTCCATCATATTTATTCACGAATTCCGGTTCTTTGTAGTTTTCTAGAACCACCATCTTTGCGTAAGGCAAGAATTTATCGAACCTTTGAAGTTCATATCCTTGGGTTGCAAGGCATTCTTCAATTTTGGCCAATCGTTTGGCCTCCTCTTCATCCTTGGATGTCTTTCTAACTCGAATGTCTTCTTCCATATCCACTATCTCAGGTGCAGATTTTGGAGGATTCTTCTGAACTGATTTTTTACTTCTCATTGACTCGTCAACAGGTACTTCAGCGGTATTTGCAGTTCTTGGATTTGAAACTGTAGGATAAGATCCCTTCGCAGCTGTAATGAAGGCTTTCATTTCTATCATCATGGCAGCCATTTGCGTCATTTGGTTCTCCACTTCAGCTAATCAAGTGCAAGTTTCTTCCGCGGCCATTTTAATTTGTAAACGAGTTTGGGGTCTTTTGCCTTTCGTTGCTAGAAAACCTGCTTCATGAAAATCATCGGGATATTAAAATTGGTGGAATGAATATGAAAATCTACGTTCTTTTAATTGTATGGATTCTTGTGATTAACAAGGATAAGAACTTTTACACAAGCTTTAGTCTTGCATAAAACTTCTCATCAATGTTTTTCTTAAGGAATCATACCATTCATAGAATTGTAATCCATGGTGATGCTTCTTTTTAATCATGTTTTGAATTTATCCAAACAGATTTTGAAAATGAGAATTTCATATAAAATTTGAGATTGTTTCACACAATGATTTTAAACTTGAATGAGAATTCTAAATCATCCATATCTAGGCTTCTTGCTAACTAGGGTAGCTTCCGCCCTGTGGTAATCCTTCCATTCCTTGATTCGAGATTCCTATTCTACGACATCGATTACGACTTCTTCGGGGATGTAAGGCTCAACTCCCTGCACGTGTGGGATAATGTTTTCTGGGACGTACTCCTCTTTAGGATCCATCATAATGCTTAATGGAATGTATGGCTCCACATCAATTGGTCGTTTACTTTTCATCCACTTGATGTATTCCTTAGATGCCATATAAATCCCCATATCTCCTTCCAAGTTCTTTGGCCATTCTATTACTTGTGAAGGCGAATTATCCAAAGAAAGGATAATTTTGTGAACCTTGGCTTAAAGGTTTTTCTTCTCATCTTTGGGTATAATTCCACTTGGGATGTTAAAGGCAAACTCTTCAGGGTTCTATGCCGGTGGGACTTGTTGAAGCATCCCAAATTGTTTGACAACTCACAAGGGATAATAGACGGCTCCCCCATTCAACCCGAGTAATGGTACCACATTCCTTTCTTGGCTTATAATCCTTGCCTTGCCAATTTTTGGCCAATTGATCCGCCATTGGATTTGATTATGAGTTAAGGTTCTAATGAAATTGGCCCAATCTAAGAAAGATTGTTTAGATAATTTGTTTTGGATACGAATGTATTGCTCAATTAGATTTATTGCCGAACAAATTTCGCGAATGTTCATGAAACGACACCAAGGTTGAATGTATGAGATGAACCATAAAGATAGGAGACCCGTGGAAGCTCAAAAGATTCCATTTCCACGATTTTGATATGTGTTCAAGAAAATGATGGTTTGGGCAATAAGCATATTAGATAAATCCCATTTATGTCACGCCCAGAATCCCACGGCACGCAACATCCCTACCTTGGTCGATTTGTGTGCGATGTTCCAGGAAGCGTCGCCGACCCAATGCCCGAATAGAGAGTAAAGCACAAGTAGAAGCAATAAATAAACAAACAATACTCTGACAAAAATAATATGAGACAAGGGAAAGCGAAACAATAATTAACATGGCTGAAAATATATACACTTCATATAACTATTAAAAACCCTTTTTACAACATTCATTTTACAAACAAAAAGATATACGAAAACAGCAGTCAGCAGCCACTTAGATCAAAAAGGGTCAGCGACTGGGGTAAGATAGACTAGACTAGGGGATAGGCCACAGCCAAAAAGTATCTACAACTACGGGTTAGGGGCTACCCTAAGGCTCCCAGTCAGGATCTGTAGACTCCGAGGAATCATTTGACGGCTCCTCAGAAGAGCTCCCACTGGGCTTGGACTCCTCCAACTCCATATCTTGTGCGGCGGCCCATTCATCTTCTGAATCTGGTTCCAGCTCAGGGTCTAGATAGAGACCTAAATCCTCGTCCTAACCAATTTCCTCATCGGAGCCCAGCTCCTCCATCTCTCCATCCTCCTTTAGATTCTAGTTCGTGGCTTCAGGTTCTTCCTCAACATCCATGGCTCGGGGTCCTCAAACAACACATCCTCCTGATCCTCATCCATGGCAACAGGCTCATGGGTCATGGGAGAAGGGTCTACAATCTCCCCATGAGCCATCTGAGGCTCCATCAAACCATCTGGACCGATCGGAGCATCGAAGGTCCAGAGAGGTCGCCCTATCTCCCCGTCTGCTCCCCTAAGGCACCAAGCAAAATATTCCTGGGTCTGGTAGAAATACTCATCCATGTCCATGAACACTATTGATCGATATCTTATATAAACTTCCTCGTTCCCTGCAGGAACATACTCGTGTACTGCTGAATCTGCGTGGGTATCCCAAAAAATAGGCGGTAGAGTAGGCATCCTCACTGGTGTGGATCTGAAATGTTTGGTTTACACAACCATGAGACGAATCTCAGCGAGTATAACCCCTAAACCTAGGCTAAGCTAACATGCATCCTTCTGACAGGTATATCACAACAAACATAGCAATACAATACACAATCATCACAGACCTGGGCCTTCGGCCCCAGATCACTTACCTGGTTAACCCTGCAGGTTAATCATTTAATAATAATCCCAAAACACATACGCGAATACGATATTCATACGTACGTCACACGCATGCTCAGGGTCATCAGTGTTCGCGTCACATGCCTTTCATCGAGTCTCGCATACTCGCATACTAATCCACGCATCAATTCTCACTGGCATTCGTGTCTCAATTATAGAGTAAAAATCGACTTAGGCACGTCTCATACCATGCTTAGTAGTTTCTACCACATAATCAAACACTATGTATTCTCAATCTGATGCATATAACCCACTGGCTCAATACTCAATTTATTATTTAGAGCTCGACCTGCGTTAAACACATCAGGTTCGACCCATGCCAATGCAACAGGTCCACATAATCACAACACTTCATGGCCAGTATAAAAATGTCCTCAGCCCAGTGTCTCTAGCCCGCGTCAAAACGCATCAGGCACAACACCGATCTCTATGGACTACAAACCCGCGTAAACGCATCAGGCTGGTCGTTTTCTGGATATTCCGGGCATCATCCTGCCTTAATGCATCAGGATGGGTTCAATCCTGCGTAAACGCATCAGGGTGATATGTGATCACACGTACACACAACCAGTTTTATCTGAACCCCACGCAAATGCATCAGGGCAATTTAGGTGATCACATGCTCATGTCAGGCATGCATTCTCGCACAATTTCGTCACATGCCTCACTCGCGGCATACACAATGCGTGGCCATGAAATGCAACATAATGCAACATGAGCATTAATAAAACACAGGCACTCAGTCAAATTAATGCCACAACACAGTGCCAATTTCACAAATAGCATGCTTACTCGGCCAATTAATGCCGTGTGGCCCAATTCACAATTCACAAATCAATTATCAATACTAGCCATCAGTTGGCCAATCACACTCTGCACAATCCGGCCACACGAGCACGCGACATGGCATATCACAATTAATCACAATTTGGCCAATAATCAAACAACCCGGACAATTCCTTATATAGCCCATAAATTCCTAAATGGCCTATTCTAGTCCAATAACCCACTAATGGGCGGCCATTAAATCAACCACTACGAGACCAATACTCATCGCTAATTGTCCGTACTAAACCATCAAATTGGCCTCGCCAACAATTTTACCAATCGGTTCATGGTCCCATATTAAACATGTACTAACAATATCCAAACCAGTCCAGAAAACGCACTATTAGTCCTAATCTAGGTTTATGAGGTACACTCATTTAATTCTAAACTAGGATGACGAGAATGGGCGGCTGATTGCCGGTAAACGGCGAAACCAGCAGCGGTGTTCTAACAGCGGCGGCGGCAGCAATGTACGATGGCCAGTGGTGTACGAACAGTGGTGATCGTATGGTGGTGAGCGGTGGTGATGCTGGTGACGGAGAGCAGGTGAGTCGGTGAGGGTGAAGGGTGAACACAGCGGTGGTCTCGGCGGCGGCGTGAGGCGGATGGCCCTCCGGCGGTCCTTTTACCGAACAGAAAAGGGGAGGGAGAGAGAGTATGGGATGGTGGTGTTGAGGTGGTGGTGATGGTGGCGACGGCAAGGCACGGCGGCACGGCTGCTCAGCACGGCGGCGGTCCGGCGGTTTCACGACCGAGAGGGGAGAGAGAGGGATTTCGGGAGAGGGAGAGGGGTGGCTAGCCAAGGAGGAGAGAAATGAGGAGAGAGAGTGGTCCAAGCTTGGTCAAATATAGTGGCTGGTGGTGCCACGTGTCGCCGATCCGAGCGATTTGATCAAAATGCCCTTGATCCAACAGTTGTGATTCGTTCCTATCCAATAATTAAGGGGTAAGATGGTCTTTTGGTCCAATAATTGAGCTGAAAATCCTTTTAATGATTTTCCAAACTAACCCCAAAATTCAGAGCTAAAAACGGGGTAGGGGCAAAATGGTCATTTTTTCCGGTCCCGGGTCGAAATTCCATTTTTCGCCCGTTTCAACCCTAAATGTGTGTAGCCAGCATAATATGGTGTTGGAATCGCGAAAATAGTCGCACAAGCCCTTGAAAATCGACACCGAAGTCCGGGTCCAATTTTGTGATCAAAACTCGTTCAATTTGCGATTTCAGAGTCTTTAACTAACGGACGACTGTTTAGAGGTTACGCGTATCGATTTAGGATTATCCGAGTCATGACGGTCTCGGTCATTGAGAGAATGAGAAATTATCACTAGTCCTAGAGGTCGCAATTGTTCGGTTTAAGTTCGGGACTGGTTGGTCACGTGCACTTTCAGTCGTGTAGAATCACCTGCGATCTAATTGTACATCGTTGGCCTTGGCCAAACCACATCCGTCGCTTTTCTTAAGTTCGGCCCACGTTTACCCAAAATTTCCTCACAGTTTCATGAAATCGGTGCCTGATTCGCAATCGGGTCCCTAGTCCACGTACCATTTTCCTAATTAGCCTTTCCCTATAGGTTAGTATCCCGAGAGTGATCAGCTCTGGGTGAGACTTACTAAAATAAAATGCAAAATATTATCACTTTCATTGATTCCAGAATTACGTCGAAATTCGGGCTGTTACAATTTAAGACATGCTGCCTTGCGATTATTGCAACTAAAGGGTCGAATCTCATTCTAGATACAGGGAATAGAACGAAGCCAAAGAATGCTATAATGAAAACCCATGCCAAAGTATTTCCCATTTCCCTAGGAAGTTTGGAAAAATTGGCTATTAGAAAGGATAATAGAAATCTACCCGTATTTGATTTGATTAACCTTTCGATTTTGAAAGTTTTGAAGTTAAGGAATTCTGCAAGAATACTTATGCAATTAAGTCCAACAGGTGGCTCTACGATCCTAGGCTTGGAATCAATTCCAATGGCGGCTTGATATTCTTCTAAAGTCGGTGTCAATTCATACTCTCCAAATTGGAAAGTGGCGGTGGAAACTTCCCAAAAATGCACCAATGCTTGGATCAAACTGACTTGCTGTTCCACATGGATCAAGTCTAGAAGGAATCTCAACCTGTTTTGAATATAAACTTGATTATCTTTTGTCATGTCCTTCTACCAAGCCATGAGCTCTTTTCGTGGAATGGGAGCCACTTAGATGTCTAGTTTTCCCATCGAGCTAATTATGCATAAAAGTTCATTATTAATCACCATGGATTTCACATCAATTTTAAATGCCCACATTTTAATTATATGTCCTTTTATGGAAAAAATGGAGGTAAAGTACACTTGCATACTCTTACCAAAAAAAAAAGTACACTTGCATACTTATGACGTAATACAAATGCCACTTCTAATCTATTTATGCCTTAAAAGAGCATATACTTGAAAATGTGAATGAAACCGATGTTTAATACAAATGCCTTTTGTCATGATCCATTTTGATCATAAAGTCCTATCCTATGGTTTACAATTTCGAATACATCAACAATAGACTTTTGGCAAATAGGATTGTATGTGTCACATCTTGAGCATTCAATCTACTTGGATTACATTGAAAATCACCATGGACCTATACATTCCATCTAGAAATGAAAAATATGACCAAATGGAACATGTCATCCTATTCATTCATTCTAGTATAAAAAGGCATTTTGATCAGACATTGATTGTCATTTGGGCATTTTTTAACAAAATTGTGTCAACTAACTTTGCATAATTAAAAAGATGAGAAAAGTGGAACGACACTTACTTACCGACACATTTTTGCTTGGTTTTAGGTATACCAACCACAAAGACGAGCACATGCAACAAGTGAGGTTTCGACACCTAAAAGGGTGGGATATACTAAAGGCTCAAGGTCACCACTTTAATGGACAAGAGATTCCATTCCAATAGGCAATCGGCCTAAAGTAACGGAACATTATTCCATCTCGGTGATCGGTATTGTATTTAAACAATCCCATGAGCAATCGGTTCACAGTTTCGCCTAAACACATACCTCCTAAAGGTGATCCTAAATGTAGCCGGGGTTGGGTCACGGGTGGTGTGTGCAACAAGCGTAGTGCTAAAGCAACTTAAAGGCAAGCACAGCAATTTATAACCAATCAGCACTTCTAAAATTTGGTGGAATCATATTCAATCCCAACACCATCCTGCAAAACAAAGGAAATCATAGACTACACTCCTTATACTTCCCACCTGCATCACCATTTAACATGTCATTATTGGAACGTACCTGGGATCCTTGCGAGCACAAACACATGCATAACGTTCTATCTAGACCTAAATCCACTTACAATCCTAAGAATTCCCCAGCGGAGTCGTCAAGTTTGTCGCACTACGCTCTCGCGTGCTAGAATGGAGATATTTTTCTACACGGGTCTCTCTCAAACCATACCTCACGTGACAGCGAGTTTTATTTGATCTAAATTTAAATTTGGAGTTGCCACTAGTCATTTACGATAGGTTGACTAGAAACCTAATCGAGGTACAAGAGAAATACCACAATCCTACAAACCAGAGATTCTGAATAAGGGATTTTGTTATGTTAACGATCCCAAATTGAGACCATTAATGCCCTTTCAGTACCTAAGAACGATATGGTATGTCTAACGTGTCACACGGATTCCTAAGGTTAATTCATTAATATAATCATGAATAAATAATTAAGCACCCAAGAATTAAATGCACAATCAATGGCAAATCAATCATGGCAACCCTAATTTGGCCACTAAAATGAAAATCAAGCAAAACACTCAAACACTAATGAAGCTCTAATAGTTCATTTCATGATTTACACATTTTTAGGGTTTTAGGGTTTTTTAGGGGTTAAACCCTTAAATTTGAAATTTTCCAAAAATGCCACTTAGACACTTCCGAAAATTCAAATTTCACTTTTTATGATTGGCCACGATGATTTTGAATGATTCTATGGATTTCAAAATTTTTGATTTTTCTTTTCGAAAAAAATTTTAAATCGGGAATTGATTTTTTATGATTTTCTGAAAATTTTTATGAATTTTCCAATTTTTTTTCAATTTTTCAATTTTTTTAATTTTCTAAATTTTTATGAATTTTCTGAAATTTTTTCGTGAAGTTTTTCTTTTTTTTTGAATTTTTATGAAATTTTCTAATTTCCTGATTTTTCTAAAAAAATTCCAATTTTTATGATTTTTTTAAAGAATTTTCTGATTTATTATTATTATTATTTTTATAATTTTTTTAAATTTTCCGGCCTGGGGGTGAACCGGATCGGACCGGTTCGACCCGGTTCGGCTTGGTCGAATCAGACATCGCCGACGACGGTCTTCAGTCGCCCTCTCCGGCGAGCTCAATGCCAAAAACGGTGGCGTTTTGATGCATTTTTATTTAGGCATTTTCACAAACACTTGGTGTGCATGATTTCCATTTCAAGGTTTTCGAGACTGCCAATTTGAGCTTGTCATCGAGGACCCTCCGGTGACCTTTTCACCGTTTCGATTGCAGCATTGTGATGTTCTTATGTTTTATTTTCAGTCCAATCCACTTAGCACGTCATCGGACCTCTAATGGTTGGCGAAATTCAAGTCCAAAGAACCTAAATTAATTGTAGCTAAAACTTGAATTTCCAGAACTTGAATTATCACCATACTTACCTTAGCCGTCTAAACCGTTTCTAATGATTAACAAACATCAAACAAAGCCAAAAAGACAAACTTGAATGGCCTTAAGGCCACGGTGACACTCCGGCGAAGGTTCCCCAGCATCGGTGAGATTCATCAATGGTGGCCGACATAATTTTATGCATATTTGGCGGTCAAATTGTTCCATTCGGCGATCAAATGACTTTTTTGAGATGATTTGCCACTATAGAGTCCTTCCCCGGTACTTGAACTTCGATCTTGAAGCTTCTGTTTCATCGGAAATGGTTTGAACTCACCAATCGATCGAGATTTCCAGACTTTGATGACCAACTTCGACAAAGGAGCTTCAAGTATGGAGATCCACGATCGGGACTGATTTACCGGTGTTTTTCGTCGGAAAAAATGCCGATCACTCAACCCTCGAGATCTCAACACACTCTGTTCATCGATTTTCTCTCGTTTCTCGCTCTAGTTCTTCCTATTCTCTCTCTGGCATTTCCTCGAGTAGCTTCCGTCTGTTCTTCCTCAGTTTTTCGTTTTTTGTTCGCCAAAATCTCCCACTTAAAGTTTGTTCCAACTGATTACCGATCGGTCAGATCGGTTTATTGGTGCTAGCTGGAGATTTTCCAGCTGGCCCAATCGATTTTCACGTGTCAAAATAGCTGAAAATGATTGGTGAAGACATGGGCTTGAATTGATTATTCTAGATTTTATGTGCTTTGGTTGAGTCGGGTAAGGAAGAAAATTGTTCGGGTCGGGTCAGGTTGACTCGCCCGATCCGACAGTTTCGATCTCATACAAATCTACAAATTAAGTCCAATTTTGACCAAATCTTCGAAATTCGACCCCAAAATTGAATTTCCCATTACATTTTGAACCTAAAAATGTATTTTTCCCCAATTTTTGACATAACCATGTCCAAAATTTTCTAAATTTCATATCTGGGTTATTCGAATTTTGCTTAGTTCGATGTCCTGATGACTTGATTAGGCAAAAATAATGCCAAAATTGAATTACCCAGGTCTGATTAACCCTAGAAATGATAGTCTCATATTTTGACAATTTCATATTGGGCACAATTTCCAATTTGAGTTTAGAATTCTTAATTTTCAATCAAATTTTGGAGATTTTTTATTTTTATGTCAAATTGTTCAATTGGACTAACCATTATGCAATTCAAGGTCTCAGAATCAATTGTTGTGAAGACACTATGACCTAAAAATGACTGAAAAAAATTTAATTGCATTTTTTTGTTGAATTTGGGTTTAATTTTGCCCAATTTTGGGAAAAAACATATACCCGATTGAGATTTTCCAAAATTGACATTGCATTCATGAAATTGGATTTAAAATAAGACTAATGATTATTTTAATGAAATTTTTTTATTCCATTTTCTATTTTTCTTGATTTTCTTGCTTATTTTGACTAAAAGAAATTAAGGAAAAATACAGAAATATGCTAAAAAATTATTTTTTTGGTTTAGAAATAGGTTTCTAGGCTTGGCCAAGATTCCTAGACCTAATTTTGAAATTTTTCAAAAATTAAGAAAAATGAACTAAAAATTAAGTGTCAACACCTTACAAGCACAAAATACAAGCATATTGTTCTATCTAGGCCTAAGTTCACTTAAAAAGAAGTAACTCCCCAGCAAAGTTGTCAAGCCTGTTGCAACGCACCTTTTTTTTCTGCGGTTTTTGCGCTAATAAGGTATTTCCGTGCAAGGATCTCTCCCAAATCATACCTCACGTGACAGTGGATGGTAATTTCCTATTTGATCTAAGTTTTTAATTTTGGAGTCGCCACTAGTAATTATTGGTGGGTTGAATAGAAACCTAATCGGGATGTGGGAGAAATATCATAATTCTACGAACCAGAGATTCTGAGTATGAGGACTTGGTTATTCTAATAATCTCAAATTGAGATCCCTAACGCCCTTTCGGTACCTAAGAACGATACGATGTCTAACGTGTCATGCAAGTTTCCAAGGCTTACCTACTAATTCTATCTATTCTATTTGTGAAAAAAAATCAATCAAGAATTAAATGCGCGATCAATGCAAATCAAACCAACCAATCCTAAATTGTCTCTAAAAATCAAAATGCACCTAAAAACAATCAAATCCTAATGAAGCCCTAAAGGCTTGTTCATTTCATGATTTATGTTTATTTTTAGGGATTTAGGGTTTTTTAGGGATTATAACCCATGAATTTGAGATTTTCTAAAAGTGATTTAGGCACTTCAAAAAATTCAAATTTCGCTTTCCAAGGTTGGCCACAGTATTTTTAAAACCATTATGTGAATTTTTGAAATTTTTGATTTTTTTTTCGAAAATTGAATTTTTGAGAATTCATTAACCAAGAGTTGATTTTTATGATTTTTTGAAAATCTTTATGAATTTTCCAATTTCCAATTTTTTTAGATTTTATGAATCTTTTACATTTTTTTATTTTTATTTTCTTAATTTTTATTAATTTTTTGAAAAATTTTGAAGTTTTATGAATTTTCTAAATCTTATATTTTGTTATGAACTTTATAATTTTCTGAAATTTTCTGAATTTATAAAAAAAATCTTTTGTATTTTTCTAATTTTTATTTTATTTTTTTGATTTTTAAATTTTTTGTTATTTTTTAATTTTTCCTGCCAAGAAATGAACTAGACCGGCCCTGTTCAACCTAGTTTGGCTTGGCTGAACCGGGCCTCGCTGGCGCCGATCGCTAATTGTCTCCTCCGGCAAGTTTGGCGCCAAAACGGCGCTATTTTTAACCTTTTTCATTGGGGCATTTTGTCGAGCACTTGGTGTGTATGATTCTGTATTGAACATTTTTGAGGCTGTCGGTTCGGGCCCGTCGCGGACAACCTTCCAATGACTATTTTGTTGCTCCGATTGATTCATTGTAAAGTCCATATGTTCTATTTTCAATATAGCCTGCTCAGAACACCGGCGGACGTTCACTGGCCAGCAAAAACCAAACTTGAAAATGCCAACTTGGAACTGATCTCTCCAACTTTTCTAGCATTCACCCCTATTCTGATCGTCCTAACCGTCTAAGTCGATCAAAATGACCATCAAATCATCAAACAAAGTCAAGGATGACTAACTTGAGCAGCCATTGGCCATCAGATGTACTTCAGCAAGGCTCTGAATGGCTCCAACGAAGGTTTCCATGGACAATCGACTCGGTTTATGCATATTTTCCAATCAAAATGCAATCAAACGACATAAAATGTGATTAAAAACAAGTTTTGAACATCCAGAAATACAAAATCATGATTAGAACAACATAAATATGAAGATTGAATCAAAATCATGTTTTTTTGGAATTTCTAGAAAATTCGTGGCCATGAGTAATGTTTACTTGCTTCGAATGTATACAAATAAGAGTTTTCGAACTAATTCGTGCCCGTGAAGTTGTTCCCTGACACTTGGACTTCAAGTTCACGGCTTCAGCTCCGTTCAAGGGTACCTGGTCAAGCCGCCTGAGCTCTGGTTTTAGACTTTCACTATCAAGCTTTCCCAGGGAGGAGATCTCCTTGTTTGATCGATTTGCCGGCGTTGATCACTCAATCCAGGGATCTCTACTCCTCTCCCTCTCTCTTAACTTCGTGCTCTTTCTCTCTGTTTCTCTCTCGGTAATTTTCTCGAACAACTTTCATACTCAATGTTAAGTTTTTCTTCATTTTTTATTCCTCAATTTCCCGTCCAAAATTTGTTATTTATCCACCTTGAATCGGTTAGAATGATTCCTTAACGCCAACCGGATATTTTCCAGTTGGCCAACTCAATTTGCATGTGTTAGATTGATTGGGGAAGGTTCACAAAGTGGCGGGTTTGAACTGTTTTTTTCCGGGTTTATTGTGCATTTTGGGCAAGTCGGGCAAAGAAAGAGGTGTTGACACCAAATTTTTAGCTCATTTTTTTAAATTTTTCAAAAATCTCAAAATTATATCTAGGAACCTTGGCCAAGCCTAGAAACCTATTTCTAAACCAAAAAATAATTTTTTTTTATCATTTTTCTGCATTTTTCCTTAATTTCTTTTAGTCAAAATAGGTGTGAAAATCAAGAAAAATAGCGAATGGAATTAGAAAATTCCATAAGAATAGTTATTAGTCTTATTTTAATTCCAATTTCATGAATACATCATTAATTTTGAAAAATCTCAATCGGGTATATGTTTTTCCCAAAATTGGGCAAAATTAAACCCAAATTGAACAAAATATGCAATTAAATTTTTTCTAGTCAATTTTAAATCATAGTGCCATCACAACAATTGATTTTGGGACCTTGAATTGCATAATGGTCAGTCCAATTGCATAATTTGACATAAAAATAAAAAAATCCTTTAAATTTGATTGAAAATTAAGAATTTTGAACCCAAATTGTGAATCATGCCCAATATGAAATTGTCGAAATATGGGACTAACATTTCTAGGGTTAATTAGATGTGTGTAATTTAATTTTGGCATCAATTTTACCTAATCGGGTCATTAGGACATCAAATTGAATAAAATCCTATTAACCCGAATGCAAAAATGAGAAAATTTTGAGCACAATTATAATAAAAATTGGAAAAATTCACATATTTGGGTTCGGAATATGATGAGGAAGTCAATTTTGGGGTTAAATTTGAAAAATTGGGCCGAAATTAGGTTTAATTGACAAATTTGTACCAATCCAGGTTTGCCGGGTTAGCTGGGTCAATCCGACTTGACCTGGATGGGTTGTCTTCTTCACCCGATTTAGCCTGAAGTGCACTAAACCTAGAAATACCAAATCAAACTCGCGACTTAACCGATCATTCTCGATCAAATTAACACGTGTTAATTGGTTTGGCTAGTTGGAAAATATCCAGCTGGCACCAGTTAACCACCTCAACTAATCGGAATTCGATTCCAACAAGTTTTGAGTGCGAAATCGATAAACAAAAAATCAAAGAAAAAATTGAAGGAGAAGGAGAACGTGTTCGACGAAATTCTGAAGAGAGAGAGAGAGAAACGGAGCCAAGCCAAAGAGAGAGGATTGTAGGTCCTCCCACAAGTGTTCGGTGCCACCCTAGACGGCGGAGCGCCGGCGAATCATGAGTTGATCGTGACCTCCCCTCTCTGTTCTAATCGGGAAAGCTTGATCGCGAAGGCTTGAAACCGGACATTTTCCGGCGCACCAAGACCTGTTCCAGCGAAACCAAGACCACAAGGAGGATGACCAAGTGTCAAGGAACAACCCTTGGGGTGCGAATCACTTCAACAATTTCGTTTGGTCATCGAACAAAGCAGGCAAATCTCATTCAAGGTTACGGTTTTTCCAGAATTCAAAAAAAGTGATTCAGTTCAATTTTGTTGTTCTTGCGCTTTTCTTTGCGATTTTCTATTCCTGAATGTGCAAAACTCATTTCTAATCATTTTTCGTGTTGATTGATTACATTTTGGGCATCAAAAACATATGAACCAAGTTGGCCCCGCCAATGAAATCCATTGCCGGAGCTTTGGGGTCCTCGCCAGAGCTTCCTTTTGGCCATAGGCTGTCCAAGTTAGATTCTCTTCATTTTGTTTGTTGATTTCATGTTGATTGGGGTCGATTTAGATGGTTAGGGCGATCGGGATCAATGTTAGTGTTCTGAAAAATACAGGTTAGAATAATTTTTAAACTAGGTTGTTTGGACTTGAATTTCGATGGCTGGTGAACGTCTGACATAGACTGGAGAATGGATCAATTGAGATGGCCGAAATCATACCGGAAGGTCGCCGGATTCCAATCCAAAGTCATAGCCTTGAAAACATTAAATACAGAACTATGCATGCCAAGTGCTCGACTAAATGCCTAAATGAAAATCATTCAAAACGGTGCTGTTTTGGGCATGTGCTCGCCGAAAGGGACAATCGGCGATCGGCGCTGGCAACTCCCAATTCGGCCAAGTCGAACCGGGTCGAATTGGGCCGGTCCGGATCGTTTCCTGGGCGGAAAAATTTTTTTAAAAAAATTTCTAAATAAAATAAAAAATCAGAAAATTCTAAAAAAATTTAAAAACAAAAAATCATAAAAATCATAAAATTAGAAAATTTCATAAAAATTCAAAAAAATTTTCAGAAAATTCAGAAAATTAAAAAATTTACAGAAAATTCATAAAAATTGGAAAATACAAATAAAAATTTTTTTATGGAAAATCAATAAAAAATTGAAAAATTGAAAAATTCATAAAAATTTTCAGAAAATCGTAAAAAATCAACTCTCGTTTTAAAATTTTTTTCAAAAAAAAAATAAAAAAAATTTCAAAAATTCATAGAATGGTCTAAAATCATTGTGGCTAACCATAAAAAGTGAAATTTGAATTTGAGGAAGTGCCCAAGTGGCATTTTTAGAAAATTTCAAATTCATGGGTTATAACTCCTAAAAAACCCTGAAACCATAAAAAAAAAGGTGTAAATCATGAAATGAACATGCTATTATAGCTTTATTAGGGTTTTGGTGTTTTGATTGGTTTTTGTTTTAGAAATCACTTAGGATTGATTGACTTGATTGACTATGATGGTGCATTTAATACTTGTTTGGTTTTTCTTGCGATTAGAATGAATATGAATAGTAGGTAAGCCTCGGAAATTCGCATGATATGTTAGAAATCATATCGTTCTTAGGTACCGAAAGAGTATTAAGGATCTCAATTCGAGATTAATAACATAACCAAGTTCCCGTACTTTGAATCTCTGGTTCGTAAAATCATGGTATTTCTCCCGTACCTCAATTAAGTTTCTAGTCTACCTATCAATAATGACTAGTGGCTATTCCAAAATCACAAAACTAAACTAAATAAGAAATTACTTTCCACTGTCACGTGAGGTAGGGTCTGGGAGAGATCCTTACACGAAAATACCTCCTTAGCGCGCAAATATGGAATGCCCTTTCAACAAGCGCAACGTGACAGGCTTGGCGACTCTGTTGGGGATAATGAACTTTTTCTAAGTGGACTTAGGCCTAGATAGAACGATATGCTTGTGTTTTGTACTTGCAAGGATCCCAAGTACGTCTTGCTAATGATAGTGTTAAATAGTTTTGCAGGCGGGTGGTATAAGGGGTGTAGTCTTTGCTAACCCTTATTTTGCAGGATGGTGTTAGGATTGAATGTATTTTAAATAAATTTAGAAGTGATGTTTGGTCATTAATTGCTATGCATGTTTTTAAATTACTTTAGCACTACACCATTAGCACACACCAGCCGTGGCTCAACCCCGGCTACATTTAAGGTTACCCTTAGGAGGTATGTGTTTAAGCGAAATTTTGGGCTGATTGCCCATAGGATCATTTAAATACAATACCAATCACCGAAGTGGAATAATATTCCGTAACTATAGGCCGATTGCCTATTGGAGTGGAATCCCTTGTCCATTAAGGTAATGACCTTGAGCCTTTAGTATATCTTACCCTTTTAGGCTTCAAAACTTCATTGGTTGCATTCGCATATCTTTATGGTTGGTATACCTAAAACCAAACAAAAATATCATGGTAAACAAGTATCGTTCCACTCTATTCTTTTATAATTATGCATGATAGTTGGCACATTTTCAAAAAATGCCTAAATGACATTTAATACTTGGTCTAAATGCCTTTTTCATTTTAGAATGCATGATTAGGGCATCATACTCCATTTGACCATTCTTTCATTTTATGCATTAGTCAATGGCGGATTTCTCATGTAATTCAAATACTTATTTCAATGTGTTTGAAATTGCAAATCATAGTTGAGGACTTTATGGTCTAAATGGAGTGCGACATAATGGGCATTTACATCAAATATTGAATTTGTCCATAATTTCAATTATATACTCCTTTAAGGTTAAATGATCTCAAAATGACATTTGCATTACTTTCGAGGCATGTAAATGTACTTTACCTCAGTTTTACCTCAAAAGGACACATGATTGAAATGGAGGAATTAAAATTGATTAGCAATCCATGGTGATTAATGACAAATCTTTTTGCATGATTAGGCTCAATGGGGAAACTAGACATCCAAGTAATTTCTATTTTTCGAAAGGAACTTGTTGCTTGGTGGAAAGCCATGTCTAAGGACAACCAAACTTATGTCCAAGAAAGAATTGGATACCTTCTCGAACTTGTGCATGTGGACTATCAAGTCAGTTTAGTCCAAACTTTAGCGCATTTTTGGGAGGCTTCCACCGCCACATTCCATCTTGGAGAATATGAATTGGTACCAACATTAGAAGAATATCAAGCCGCCATTGGAATTGATTCTAAACCTAGGGTCGTAGAGCCATCCATTGGACTTAATCTTGTGGCCTTTTACTTGAATTCCTCAACCTCAAAACTTCCAAAATCGAAAAGCTAATCAAATCAAACACGAGTAGATTTTCATTATCCTTCCTAGTGGATAACTTTTCAAAACTTCCTAGGGAAATGGGAAACATTTCAGCTCGGGTATTCATTCTAGCTTTCTTCGGCTTTATTCTATTCCTCGTGTCCAGAATGGGATTAGACCCTTTAGTGTCTATGATTACAAAACAAACATGTCTTCAATGGGACTTCTCCAATATGCTTCTTGCCCAAACTATCATATCCTTAAACACATATCAAAATCATAGGAAGGGCATCTTTCGAGCTTTCACTGGTCTTTTGTCATTATGGTTCATCTCACACATTCGACCTCGGTGTCGTTTCATGAACATTAGCGAAATTTATTCGGCGATAAATCCAATTGAGCAATACATTTGTATCCAAAGTAAATTACCCAAACAATCTTTCTTAGATTGGGCCAATTTCATTAGAGTCTTATCTCCTGATCAAATCCAATGGCAAATTAATTGGCCAAAGATTAACAAGGCAAAGATCACAAGCCGAGAGGGAAATGTAGTACCATTGTTTAGTTTGAGTGGAGGAGCAGCTTATAGCTCTCTAAGGGTTATTAGATAATTTGAGATACTTTAGCAAGTACCACCGGTGTGGAATCTTGAAGAGTTCATCTTTGATATCCAAAATGGAATTATACCCGAGAAGGAGAAGAGTATCCTTCAAGCTAAAATTCACAAGATCATACTATCTTTAGATAACCCACTCAAACAAATAATCGAGTGGCCAAAGAGCTTGAAAGAAGATATGAAGATTTGCATGGCCTCTAAAGAATACATCAAATGGATAGAGAATAAGCATCCAATCGATGTCGAGCCATATGTCCCATTGAGCGTGGTGCCAAATCCTGTAGATGAGTATGTCCTAGAATACATTGTTCCAAGCATGTCTGGAGTGGAACCTTACGTCATGAAGAGGTCGTGATCGATGTGGAAGAATGGGAATCTCGAACCAAGGAATGGGAAGAATACCAAAAGACGGAAGCTATCTTAGCTGGCAAGAAGCCTAGGATTGGATGATTTAGATTCCTATTTGAGTTTAAAACTATGATGTCAAACAATTTCAAATTTTATATGCAATGATGGATTGATCATTTCCTAAACATGCATAGATAATTTCATAACACGATTTCAAAACATAAAGGAATCACCATGGATTGCAATTCTTTGAATTTTATGATTCCTTGAGAAAGACATTGATGAAGGATTTTATACAAAGCTAAGGCTTGTATGAAATTTCTTATCCTTGACAATCTCATGAAACCATACAATTAAAAGGATGTAGGGTTTTGTGATTATTTTGCCATGTTAATATCGGGTCTTTCTATGAAATAGGTTGTTTAGCAATAGAATGTAAAAGACCTTGAATTCACCTACAAGTTGAAATGGCAGGAGAAGAAACCCGTGCTCGACTAGTTGAAGACGAGAATCAAATGACCCAAATAGTTGCAATGATGGCGGAAATGAAGACTTTTATTCTCGCATCTCAAGGATCTCATCCTACTACTCCAAATGTAGGAATTTCAAATGCTACCGAAATACCAATTGAAGACCCAGTCAGAAGCAAAGAACCAGTTCAAGAAAATCCTCCACAGACTACGCCCGAAATGGTAAATTTGGAAGAGGATGATCAAACCAAAAATGCATCCAAAACAAATGATGAAGAAGAGGTCAAGAGATTGGCCAAAATTGAAGAATGCTTAGCAAGTCAATGTTATGAGCTATAAAGGTTCAACAAGTTCTCGCCGTACGCAAAGGTGGTTGTTCCAAAAAATTATAAGGAACTAGAGTTTGTGTGCAAATATGATGGCACTGGTTACCCCAAAAGCCATTTGAAGTATTATCTTCGTAAGATGGCAAGATATTTAGACAACGCGCCACTTCTTATTAGCACATTTCAAGATAGTTTGAGAGGGGTGGCCCTCGCATGGTACACAGCCCTCGACATAGAAGACTTCACTGAATGGGATCATTTGGCAGAAGAATTTCTTCGCCAGCACAAGTTTAATGTTGAAGTACTCCCAACTAGAGAGGATTTCGTCAGAACTGAGAAATGGAAGAATGAAGGGTTTAGAATCTATGTTCAGAGATGGAAAGCCGTTGCCTCACAAGTAAAACCCGCTATGAGCAAAGACGGGCTCATTGAGCTTTTTCTAAAATCATTGCCAACTGAGTATTACGACAAGCTTCATGTATTAGGCTGTCAGACATTTACCATGTTGGTAAAAGTGGGTGAAAGAATTGAATGTGGTTTGAAAGAAAAGAAGGCTTAAGAAACAACAACTTGAAGGCCTTACCCTGGGAAAAAAGATAAAGAACCCATCCGAGAGGTGGCTATGGTGTCAAGCCCAAGTACTCATCAAGCATCATTTCCGAAGCAATCAAATGTTGCTTGGAAAAATCCAAGGCAATTCGAGCCAAATAAAAGGCCCGTGAGGCAATATACACCGTTGCCGTGACCCCTGTCAAAGCTATTACCAATGCTTCTGGAAAGGCATTTGGTAGCCAAGAAAGTACTAAGAGACAATCTGGCAAGATTTCCTTGGTACAATGAGTCAAAGACTTGCGCTTATCACATGGGACAAAGGGGACATGATGTAGATAATTATCCTACTCTAAAGTATAAGGTTCAATAGCTCATTGACAAGAAAATATTGAACTTTTAAGAGCCCGAGCCAAATGTACATTAGAACCTTCTTCCTGAGCACAATACAGTAAACATGATTAAGGATGAGAAAACAGTGATTGAGTCTGATGATGAGGATGAATATGAAGTTAAGATTAAAGCTTTTCGATTAAGAGATGCTCACTTTCATCAAGAAGCACTCCTAAAAGGCGAGATTGTAGACAACTTGAGAGAAGACTTCGAAAAATATAACTTCCAAGTGAAATATACTTCACCGCCATGGTCATTCAAAAACGAAGTAATTGTGCCTGATGGCTGGGGTGGTATGGATGATTAAACTAGTCCCGAGGAGAAAGCTCTACCTAAGAAAGAAATGCTTTAAGATGAAACAAATCGTGATGAAAATTAGAAGGAAAAAGTCCGTCAGGATGAAAGGCGTTTCACCCAGAGATCGGCCAGGAAAGGCGAAACTGTAGACCTACTTGGTCAAGACAGCGGTAAATACAATTACCATGTCAAATATACTCTACCACCATGGGCGTTAAAAAATGAAGTTATTATATTGGACGGATGGGGTGGCATGGAAGAGGTCTCGATCAACAAATTAAATCTCAAGGAGAACGAAGATCAAGAAGAGAAAAAGAAGAAAAAAATTTGCCGAGGTGATAGGCGATTTGTTCGAAAAGCACGAAGACAAGGTGAAGTTGTTGATTACTTGGGTCAAGATAGCGGTAGGTACAATTACCGTGTCAAATATACACCTCCTTCATGGTTATTCAAGAACAAAACAATCACACCTAACTATTGGGGTGGAATGGATGCTGACGAAACCAATAGAAGCAGGGTATCCATGATTACACCATTTCTCATTAAGCTTGATGAGGTAGATAAATATAAGGAGGAGGAAAGTCACATCACACCACTCACTATTCAGCTTCCCATTGATCAGCTGAAGATCGAAGAAGAAGAAACACAGTCTGTGATCATTACTTTCTCTCCAAAAGAAAAGTTTAACACTAAGTGTGTACCTTGGGATTACTCTTCCAAAGAAGTCGATGCCATAACCCGATTGGGGAGATGTAATGCCCCGAAGGATAATGAACACGAAAAGAAAGAAGTGATTGAAGAAGATGTTAAACAGTTGCTTTCGGTCATGATGATGAGCGAATTCGAGGTAATTGAATAACTAAGGAAGATGTCGGTACAGATTTCTCTATTGGATCTCTTCAAGACTTCAGAAAGCCACAAAATGGTACTTATGAAACTTCTCAACGAGGTTCATGTCCTAGAGATGATTAATGAAGTACAATTGGAAGACTTTGTTGGCACTATCCTTCTAAAGGATCAAATTGCTTTCTCCGATGAAGATTTCCCGATTGATGGGTGTTCCCATAATAAGGCTCTATATATTGCTGTCAGATGCCGAGGCAATGAGGTGTCACGGGTACTAATTGATAATGGCTTTGCACTTAATTTGTGTCCGCTAAGCACATTGCACTGTTTGGGGATTAGTGAAGAGCTCATCAAACCTTCTAAGGTAACTGTGCACTCGTTTGATGAAATGAAGAAAGATGTTATTGGCAATATCGAGCTCGAGGTAAACATAGGCCCTGTGCCTTTTCTGATTGACTTTTAAGTAGTGGATATTCCGAGGACTTTCAACTTATTGCTCGGAAGACCTTGGATTCATATGGCTAGCGCTATTCCTTCAAGTTTTCATCCGAAGGTCAGGTTTGTCATTAATGGCAAAATTGTCACTGTACATGGGGAGATAGATTTCACTACCTACAAGGAGAGTGCGATACCGTATGTCGAACCCGAAGTGAAGGAAGAACCAAGTTATTATTCCTTCGAAATTATCTCAATGGTGTAAATACCTGCCGGTTGCATTGTAAAATCCCCGAAGTTCTCAACACCATCCATGATGTTTGGAATGATGTTATGTCAGTATGGATTCACTCTTGGTAATGACCTTGGATTGAAATCCTAAGGAATTAGAGAGCCTATCACTCCTCTTGCTATAAGGATGAAGTACGGAATAAGTTATATTCCAAATAACTCTAAAGGCCACCATGGAGGCCAAGGCCAAGGTCAAAAGAACCATAGAGGCTGTAAAGGCTGAGGTGATTGCCTCATTAATCCATCTATATGGAAGGGCAAAGCTAAAAAGCTTCCCTATCATCAGATCTACATCAATGAAACTTTTCGTGGACCTTCCAAGCTACTTCAAGAAGAGGACTTACATGCGGAGGAAGAATCTGTTCTGCCAAGTTTATTTGAGGAGAATATCATCAACGTTATCATAATTGAAGCAGAAGTTACTTACGCACTGGAGTAGGAAAATTCTCTTGAACCTTTATTGCTAGTTTTTCGTTGCATTTTGTTAATTGCCATTTCAAATTTCTTGTGATTTTAGTTCAGTTGCAATTTACATTCTTTTTTATATAGGTGTAATCGCATTTTTCAATTCAATAAAACTGATCAAATGTTTTGTTAAAGACATGTAGAAACAAAACCAAACCTATGATGAATAGTATCCTCATTCGTTAGGCTTGAGGCTTTGGGTTTCTATATTGGTCCTCATTACGAAAATGATTTTAAGAGCAAGGAAGTTTGATGATATGAGAACTAGCTCTGTCTTTAAGTTCTTTAAAAAAAAAACTTAAAATGAATTTCAAAAAAGTTTTTCATAGGATCATGTGCGTTACTTACTTTGTATGCAATTCTAATCATGTTTGTTACATGTCAGGCATGAGCATTCACATATCCATAATAGGTTTATATGTGACCCAAATCTTTCTGAGGAGATCACTTGCGATATTAAAGTGGATAATGAAGATAAGGAATGGGTCAGAAGGGAATAAATTCATCATGAATAGTCAAAGCCACTCACGTTAGAGAAAACAATTACTGTTAATCTGGGTGATAAAGAAAATCCCAAAAAAGTTAAGATTGGAGAAAGTCTTCCCTTAGCAGAGGCAGAAAAAATCACGTTTTTGCTCAAGGAATATCAAGATATATTTGCATGGTCCTATGCGGACATGCCAGGCCTTGATCCAAGCATAGTTGAACGTGCTTTGCCAATTGATCTAAGTATTTCATCAAAAAAGCAAAAACTGAGGTGAACAAAGCCGGAATTAGCGAACAAAATAGAAGAAGAAGTGATGAAATTGCTCAAAGTCGATTTCATTGAAGTGGTACCATTTCTAAAATGGGTCGCCAACATAGTTCTCGTAATGAAGAAAGGTGGTCGGGTGCGGGTGTGCGTTGATTATCACTATCTAAATAAAGCAAGCTCTAAGAATGATTTTCTGCTTCCACATATTGATGTACTAGTGGATAGCATTGCTAGGTTCGAAACATTTTCATTCATAGATGGTTTCTCAGGATAGAATCAAATCCCCATGAAGAAAGAGGATAAGGCGAAAACATCCTTTATAACACTTTGGGGCACATTTTGTTACAAGATAATACCTTTCAATTTGAAAAATGTTAGTGCCACGTATCAAAGGACAATGGTAACTTTGTTTCATGACATTATGCACAAAGAAATTGAGATATATGTGGACGACATGATTGCAAAATCCAAACAAGGAAAAGATCATGTTGAGGTGCTTCGCAAGTTGTTCAAAAGACTTAGAAAGCACAAGTTACTACTGAACCCCAATAAGTGTGCATTTGCGGCAAAATCTGACAAATTGATAGGATTTGTGATTAGTAACAGGAGCATTGAAATAGATCCTTCTAAAATTAAGGCAATATATGACTTAAAGACCCTTCTACGGTAAAAGAAGTGAGAAGCCTGTTGGGGTAATTAAACTACATTGCCCCGTTTTATACATTAGCTTTCTGAGATTGCTAAACCATTCTTCAAACTATTGAAGAAAAGTGCCAAAGTAAAGCGGGATGCGGAATGTCAACAAGCCTTTGACAAGATCAAAGAATATATGGTAAGCCCACCAGTGTTGGTACCACCAATTTCAGGAGTCCTACTGATCTTATATTTGACAATTCACTATGAATTATTAGGAGTGGTGCTTGTAAAAAGAAGACCAAATGATGGTAAAGAACAAGTCATTTATTATTTGACCGAGAAATTCACAACATCAGAAGTGAATTACCTAGTAGTTGAGAAGACTTGTGTTGCATTGATTTGGGTATTACACAGATTAAGACAGTACATCCTTTATCACCAAATTTTGCTAGTGACCGAAAATGACCTGATCAAGTACCTTCTTGAGAAATCCTCCTTGGTAGGGAAATTAGTAAAATGGCAAGTCTTGTTATCTAAGTTTGACATTAAAAGTTCATCCCAAAAGTCAGTCAAAGGGCGAGCAATAGCAGACATGTTAGTAGAAAATTCGTAGAATATTGCTAGTTCCGAAGAACGACTTGATGACTACATATTGTCATTAGCCGACGACAAATGGACTATGTATTTTGATGGTGCAACCAACTTATCTGGATCAGGAATTGGGGTAGTACTGATCTCCCCAGAAGGCCAATGCTATCTGGTGTTTGTGAAATTGGTATTTCCATGCACCAATAACGTCGCTAAATACAAAGCGTGCATTCTCAACTTACAATTATCCTTTCAATGAAGATAAAAAGGTTGCAAGTATATAGAAATTCTATGCTCATTATATTGCAAACAACTGGCGAATGGCAAACTCGAGATGCCAAGCTAATTCCTTATCACAAATATTTAGAAGAGATGACAGAAAGTTTCGAAGAGGTAACATTCGATTATCTTCCAAGACCTCAGAGTCATTTTACAGATGCTCTTGCAACTTTGTCATCCTTACTATAAGCTGAAGATGGTATGGATATAAAACCATTGAGAATCAATATTCATGAACAACCAGCTCATTGTATGATGGTCCAAGCAAAGTTCGACAATGAATCATGGGATCATGACATCAAAAGATATCTTCAATTAGGAGAATTTCCTGAAGAAAGCCAACTAGGTGATAGAAAATTCATAAGAAAGATAGCCAACAAATTCTTCCTCAGTGGTCAAACCCTCTACAAGAAATCATTTGATTCAACCCTATTAAGATATGTGGATGCTAAAGAAGTTGAACAGATCATGAAAAAATTTATGAAGGTGAATGTGGACTGCACATGAATGGACATCTTTCAGCTCGAAAGATCATGAGATTGGGATACTATTGGATCACAATGGAAACAGATTGCATCCAACATGTGAGATATTGCCATCAATGTCAATTTTATGGAGATAAAATCAATACACCGCCAAATGAACTACATCAAATATCCGAGCCATAGCCATTTTCAATGTGGGGCATTGATATGATTAGTCTTATCAACCCCAAGGTCTCAAATGGACACCGGTTCATCCTGGTTGCTATTGACTATTTTACTAAGTGGATTGAAGCAAACTCCTACATGAATGTTACTGCAAACAATGTTGCAAGATTCATTAGGCGAGACATCATTGCTAGGTATGGAGTTCTAGAAGCAATAATTATGGACAATGGCTCAAATCTAAATAACATAATTGTAGATGATTTACTTGAGCACTTCCATGTCCGACATCTGAACTCATTTCCATATCGTCTACAAATGAATGGAGCAGTTGAAGCGGCAAATAAGAATATCAAGAAGATACTGGCCAAGATAGTCGAAAATTATCGTGACTGGCATGAAAGGTTGCTATATGCTCTGATGGCATACCGAACTTCAATTCGAACATTAACTGGAGCAACCCCATTTTCCTTGGTTTATGGAATGGAAGCAGTGCTACCTGTCGAAGTAGAAATTCCTTCATTAAGGGTATTATCCCAATTGAAGCTTTTAGAAGCTGAGTGGATTCAACAAAGATATGAACAACTCAACATGATCGATGAAAAGAGAGTAAGAGCTATATGTCATGGACAAGCTTATCAAAGACGAGTCACTAAATCCTTTAATCGAAAGGTGAAACCAAGGAATTTCAAAATAGAGGATTTAGTAGTAAAGAAAGTCATCTTTAACAATTCAGATCCTCGTGGCAAATTCACTCCGAATTGTGAGGGTCTATACATTGTCAAGAAGGTTCTTCCTGGAGGAGCATTGATTTTAGTAGATATGGTAGGAACAGAACTAGCTTATCCTGTAAATGCAGATGTTGTCAAGATTTTCTACCCATGAAATGAAGATGAACGTTCAAGAAAAGATTCGGGTCATTCTAAAACATGTGCACATCATGCATATCATGCATACTGTGCATTTCATGAATATGTTTATTTGTTTTGCAGAGGAAAACAAAAAGAAGCCGAACCAGTTGATGATATCAGAATTTCCAATGGAGTTATCAAATAATAGAGGGAAGTCTCATTTCCAATTCTATTTTCCATTGATGTCCTTTAATATACTTTTCTTTTCATTATTCCCAGGGAAACAAAGAAAAGAGAGTAACAAAAGAAGAATTCCCAGTGGAACCAAAGCAAAACCATACAAATAAGAGAGATCTTGGTAAATTGATTAGGTATCCCTAAATCGTAAGGGCATGTGCTAAAGAAGTTGCCTTTCTTAGAGAAGAATCAAACTTTTTCTTCCCCAAGCGGAACGACAAAACAAATTGTTTTGAAAAGGAAAATACCTCAGAAATGTTTCAATCAAAAATTTTGAAACGCGCCTTTTTTGAAAGTGCACTAAGCATCAAAATTCTCTAAAAGGGATAATTTGACAAAAGGCTTTGAAAAATTTCATAGAAAAAGTTTAGATCAAATTGAATGGAAGAACCTTCAAATGATGAAAGGTAAGCCATATCCAAACACGTCCCTTATACACTCAAAGTCAAAATAGAGAAGTGAGTTGAAAAAAAAAAAACTCATTTGAAGGAAATATGGGATATTCGCAATGATTACATGGATTGAAATGATGAAAGGCAATCATTTCACTATCCCAAACACATGCTCATCCCTTGCAAACCCAAATTTGAGCCAAAACAGTAGAGAAGTTTTCCTATAACAACCTTGTTAAGAATCACCCCACATTGGGGCACATCAGGAAGTTTGTGGATTGATAGCTATGGAGAATAGGATCAAAAAAGATTTTATTGCATATTCTTGTATCAATCTTTCTGAGATAACTTCATATGAAGTCATATGGCAGCTCAAAACATCCCAAGAGGAAGAAGAACACTTCATATCTTATACCCAAACACATTACCTTTGGCAAAGCCCAATTAAGCTTGAATATTCATTTCAAAACCTCTTCATACTGGAGCACGAGCATATGATCCACTTTAATAGATAAGAAATAAAAGGGCAGAACACAGAGTCCTTAGAATTCAAAAAGATCAAAGACAAAAGAGATCGAGGCATGAAAAAACAGTGTGCCTGATAAAAGCAAGGCCAAATGCCTGAGAAAAAAAATAAAAAGAAAAGATAGTGCAAAATAAAGCTCAAAACGACAAAAAGTCCTGACAAAGCAAAGTCAAGATCATAAGAGATCATAGATCATAACAAGTGAGAATAAGTAAAAGAAAAGAGATTGTGATAAATGATTAGAGGACTCTGATGTTCATAAAAGAAAGATCTCTAGTGAGCAAAAAGAAAAGTGGTGATGCCAAGAAGATCATCAATTTCATGAAAACCCTGAATTCAAATAAATGAGCCTTTTGAGCCTACCCAACACCAACAATACAACCTCTCCCCAAAGACTTTTTCAAATTGGGATGTTAAGAGAAGAAACATAACTTTATGACAAGAAGCCATCACTTAAAGAAGTGTATGCAATAATATCTTGTCTTATCCTCGAGGTTCTTAACTTGTAGACTTAAAGTCAAATGTGATGAAATTCTTTTTTTTCTTGGCCTGAGAATGCCTATCCTTTGAATAGCCATTGACCAAGCCAACATTACAATTTTCCGAAAGACCTTATCGGATCAATTAAATTGTATACATTGCAAACATCTTCGAACACCTAAGGATTGGTTAAGAGAGAAAAATTGAGGGATATCAGACAAGTTCCCTTTCAATCGAATGAAGAAAAGATCAAGTTCATAGATCGAAACAAATCCTTTCTAATGAAGGTCTTCTAAACGATCATTTTAAGCATTTCTTGAAAGATTGCAAGCATTTTGTTCAAATAACTCCTTGAAAAGGAAATTTGATTGCTTGAAATGCATTTAATACAAAGGATGCATATTTCAAAATCAGGTATCAAAAGTTTTTGGTCAACTTAAAACCAAGTTTTCAAACAGTTTGTGGTAAGCTAAGGAAAAAATCACATTTCAAGTAGTTTTGATTAATTTCAAAACTCCTTTTTCAAAAAGTTTTTGGTAAACTTAAAATCAAGTTTTCAAATAGTTTGTGGTAAGCTAAGGAAAAAATCACATTTCAAACAGTTTTGATTAATTTCAAAACTCCTTTTCAAATTAGTTTTTGGTCAACTAAAAAACCATGCAAAGATTAATGAAACCTCAAAAATCACAAAACTCATGGTTAAGGCGTTCATTATTTGAAGTCTTTCCAAAGTCCTACTGATGAGGAACCACTAGGCAAATCCAAAGTCCTATTAGCGAGGAGCCTTTAGGCAATTACCAAAATTTTACGAGTGAGGAACCACATGGCAAGTTTCCAAAATTCAAATCCTACAGGCGAGGAATCTCTAGGCAATTTCTAAAGTCCTACTAGTGAGAAACCATTAGGCAAATCCAAAGTCCTATAGGCGAGGAGCCCTTAAGCAAAATTAAAGTCCTACTAGTGAGGAACTATTACGCAAATTCAAAGTCTTACAAGCGAGGAGATCCTATGCAAAATTAAAGTCCTACTGGTGAGGAACTATTAGGCAAATTCAAAGTCCTACAGGCGATGAGCCCCTAGGCAAAATCAAAGTCCTACTGGTGAGGAGCCCGTAGGCAAAACCAAAGTCCTACAAACGATGAGCCACTAGGCAAATCCAAAATCCTCAAGCGAAAAGCCTTAAGTGTTCATGGTTCATGAATTTGTTCTTAAACCACGAAATCCGAATAACCATCATAATCATCACCACCATCAATTTATGCCCTTGGATAAGCAACAAAAAAACTCTCACAAACAAGTAAGTTTCTCTTCCTCAATCATTAAGAATCTTTCAAAATATGTTTTGAAAAGAGAACCTTTGGATTAGATCACAAATTTCAAAAACAAGATCTCTAATCAATTGTTGTGAAATTTCCATCTTATCTTGCTCAGTGAGTCAACTAAAAAATTAGATGTCACATTGTCTTTGAGATCAACCTCTAACGAGCTCATTCTTAAAGATGGGCAATTGTTGACATCTAATTTTTAACTCAACTTTTAAAATTTTTCAAAAATCTCAAAATTAGGTCTAGGAGTCTTAGCCAATCCTAGAAACCTATTTCTAAACTAAAAAATATTTTTTAGCATTTTCCTGCATTTTTCCTTAATTTCTTTTAGTCAAAATAGGTGAGAAAATTAAGAAAAATAGCAAATGGAATCATAAAATTCCATAAAAATAGTGATTAGTCGTATTTGAAATCCAATTTCATGAATGCATTATCAATTTTGAAAAATCTCAATCGGGTATATGTTTTTCCCACAATTGGGCAAAATTAAACCCAAATTGAAACAAAAACGCAATTAAATTTTTTCTAATCATTTTTAAATCATAGTGTCTTCACAACAATTGACTCTAGGACCTTGAATTGCATAATGGTCAGTCCAATTGCACAATTTGATGTAAAAATAAAAAATCCCCAAAATTTGATTGAAAATTAAGAATTTTGAACCCAAATTGGGAATAGAGTCCAATATGAAATTTTCGAAATATGGGACCAACATTTCTAGGGTTAATTAGATGTGGGTAATTCAATTTTGGCATCAATTTTACCTAATTAGGTCATTAGGATATCAAATTGAATAAAAACCTATTAACCCGAATACAAAAATGAGAAAATCTTGAGCACAATTCTAATAAAAATTGTGGAAAATCACGTATTTGGGTTCTGAATATGATGGGGAAGTCAACTTTGGGTTAAATTTGAAAAATTGGGTCGAAATTAGGTTTAATTGACGAATTTGTACCAACCCGAGTCTCCGGGTCAGCTGGGTCAATCCGACTCGACCTAAGTGGGTTGTCTTCTTCGCCCGACTCAGCTTGAAGTGCACTAAACCCAGAAACACCAAATCAAACCTGCGACTTAACTGATTATTCTCGATCAAACTAGCACGTGTTAATTGGTTTGGCCAGCTGGAAAATATCCAGCCGGCACAGTTAACCACACTCAATCGATCGGAATTCGGCTCCAACAAGTTTTGATCGCGAAATTGATTAACAAAAAAATAAAGAAAAAACTAAAGGAGGAGGAGAACGTGTTTGACGAAATTCCGAAGTGAGAGAGAGAGAAACGGAGCCAAGCTAAAGAGAGAGAATCAGAGAAATAGGGTTATAGGTCCTCCCATAAGTGTTCGGTGCTACCCTAGACGGCGGAGCGCCGGCGAATTGTGAGTTAATCGTGACCTCCCCTCTCCGTTCTAGTCGGGAAAGCCTAATCGCGAAGGCTTGAAGCCGAACATTTTCCGGCGCACCGAGACCTGTTCCAGTGAAACCAAGACCATCAGGAGAAAGACCAAGTGTCAATGAATAACCCTTGGGGTGCGGATCACTTCAACAATTTCGTTTGGTCATCGACCAAAGCAGGTAAATCTCGTTCAAGGTCACAATTTTTTCAAAATTCAAAAAATGTTATTCGGTTCAATCTTGTTGTTCTTGCGATTTTCTTTGCAATTTTGTATTTCTGGATGTGCAAAACTTGTTTCTAATCATTTTTCGTGTTTATTGATTGCATTTTAGGCATAAAAAACATATAAACCGAGTTGACCCTGCCATTGAAATCCATCGCCGGAGCATAAAGGTCCTCCTTGGAGCTTCCTTTTGGCCATAGGCTATCCAAGTTAGATTCTCTTGACTTTGTTTGTTGATTTCATGTTGAATGGGGTCGATCTAGATGGTTAGGGCGATCGGGATCAATGCTAGCGTTTTGAAAAATATAGGTTGGAATAATTTTTAAACTAGGTTTTTTGGACTTGAATTTTGACGGCCGGTGAACGTTCGATAACGTTCCGATTAGTTTAGATTTATACTAGATGACATAGACTGGAGAATGGATCAACTGAGATGGCCGAATTCATACCGAAAGGTCGCCGGATTTTGATTCAAAGTCACGGCCTTGAAAACATTAAATACAGAATTATGCATACCAAGTGCTCGACCAAATATCTCAATGAAAATCATTCAAAACAGTGCCGTTTTGGGCATGCGCTCATCGGAACGGACGATCGGCGACCGGCGCTGGCGACGCTTGGTTTGCCAAGCCAAACTGGGTTGAACCGGGCCGGTCCGATTCGTTTCCCCCACAGGAAAATTTTAAAAAAAAATTTCTAAAAAAAATGAAAAATCAGAAAATTCTAAAAAAAATCACAAAAATCATAAAAAAAAATTAGAAATTTTTTAGAAAATCAGAAATTTAGAAAATTTCATTAAAATTCAAAAAAAAATTCAGAAAATTTAGAAAATTAAAAAATTTACAAAAAATTCATAAAAATTCAAAAAAAATTCAGAAAATTCATAAAAATTCAGAAAATTCGGAAAATACAAATAAAAAAATAAAAAAATTGAAAAATTGAAAAATTGAAAAATTCATAAAAATTTTCTGAAAACCGTAAAAAATCAACTCTCTGTGTAATTTTTAAAAAAAATCAAAAAATTTGAAAATTCATAGAATGATCCATAATCATCGTGGCCAACCATAAAAAGTGAAATTTGAATTTTATGAAGTGTCCAAGTGGTATTTTAAGAAAATTTCAAATTTAGGGGTTATAACCCTTAAAAAACCCTAAAACCCTAAAATTGTATAAATCATGAAATGAACAAGCTATTAGAGCTTCATTAGGGCTTGGGTGTTTTGATTGATTTTTGTTTTAGAGACCACTTAGGATTGATTGACTTGATTGACTATGATAGTGCATTAAATTCTTGTTTGGTCTTTCCTGCGATTAGAACGGATATGAATAGTGGGTAAGCCTTGAAAATTCGCATGACACGTTAGACATCATGTCATTCTTAGGTATCGAAAGGACGTTAGGGATCTCGATTCGAGATTAATAACGTAACTAAGTCCCCGTACTTAGAATCTCTGGTTCATAAAATCATGGTATTTCTCCCGTACTTCGATTACGTTTCTAGTCTACCTACCAATAATGACTAGTGGCTACTCCAAAATCACAAAACTAGACTAAATAAGAAATTACCTTCCACTGTCATGTGAGGTATGGTCTGGGAAAGACCCTTACATGAAGATACCTCCTTAACGCGCAAATCTCGAAAGCCCCCTCAAAAAGCGCGGCGTGACAAGAGGATATCCTGGGTCGGGTCGGGTCGGGTAGACTCGGTCGACCCAGAAAGCTCAGTTTTGACTAAATTCACACATTAAGCTCGATTTTGACCCAAATTTTAAAATTAAACCCCAAAATTGAATTGCTCATCACATTTTGAACCAAAATATGTGATTTTTTCCTAATTTTTGTTATAATCATGTCCAAGATTCTCAAACTTTTGTATTCGGGTTATTAGGGTTTTGTTCAATTTAATGTCTTAATGACCTGATTAGGAAAATTTTGTGCCAAAATTGAATTACCCACATATGATTATCCCTAGAAATGATGGTTTCATAGTTGAACAATTTCGAATTGGGCATCATTCCCAATTTGGGTTCCAAAATTCCTAATTTTCAATCGAATTTTGGGGATTTTTGATTTTTATGACAAATTATGCAATTGGACTGACCATTATGTAATTCAAGGTCTCATAATCATTTGTTGTAAAGACACTATGACTTAAAAATGACTAGAAAAGATTTAATTGCTTTTTAGGTTCAATTCGGGTTTGATTTTGCCCAATTTTGTGAAAAACTCATACTCAATCGAGATTTTTCAAAATGGATGATGCATTAATGAAATTGAATTTAAAAGAAGACTAATGACTATTTTTATGGAATTTTCTGATTCCATTTGCTATTTTTCTTGATTTTTTTAGTTATTTTGACTAAAAAAATTAAAGAAAAATGCAGGAAAATGATAAAAAATTTATTTTTGGTCTAGAAATAGGATTCTAGGCTTTGCCAAGATTCCTAGTACTAATTTTGAGATTTTTGAAAGTATGAAAAAAATAAGCTAAAAATTAGGTGTTAACATTTGGCTATCTCCATGTGATTCTAGAACATAGTTTTGGAAGCGGACTCGCAAGCTTTACCGGATATGTTACAATTTTGTCATCAAAAGGATCTATGTAGTTATGATATTTCAGTAGTTTTGAAATATTTGTTAGAATTTATGACCGCCATAAAGGCATCATTTTGTAACGGTTTTGTAACGGACGCATAACGGCTTTCTAACAACTTTGTAAAGTTTGATTTAATTCTTTATAAATCCTTCATTATTTTACAACGACTTTATAACAATTTCTTAATGGCTCTTTCATTGAATATAAATAGAACTTCAAAATGCAATCAAAATATATACACAGAATTATAAAAGAAATATCATTTTCTTCCCAAATATTTTCTTTCCTTGCTAGGTTATACACATAACGTTGCTCATGTTCCTTCTAATATTTAGTGCAGATTATAGAAGAAGGTCTGTTGTATCTTGGGAGCACAGCCTCTAGAGTCTTACGTATCAAGTTTCGTACTCTGAGGGGCAAAATTATCCTTAAGGACAATGACTAGCATGTTTCAGACATTTTATTTTATTTTTCATATATTCCAACAAATTTCCAACAATCATTATTTTTTTATATTATCTAACATTTTTTCCAACAATAATGACATATATGGATACAAAGTTTGATCATCTATTTTACAGTGTCTACAGGTGGTCCATATCCATAAAGAAGGCTATCGATGTGATGATTGGTTAGTAAACTTTGCTCCGATTACTAGTACAGAACATTTTCTCCAAGATACAACGTCAAATGGGTCGATTGTTTTCATATTAGGTGATCGAGTTGGAGTTAGTTTTCCCTATAGAGTTATCATGTACTAGGCTCTGGCCCTCCTTTGTTACCAAAAGAAAATTTTGGTCAAGGGCAAAATTGAGTGAGTCATATATGGTCTAAACAAAGAGGATACACATTAAGTTGCCAAGAACTTTACTAGAGATGACTTTGGCATCTCTAATTGAATAGAATCTATGACTTTGGGTATGTTTTTTTTTTTTTTTTTGGTAAGGTGACTTTGGGTATGTTAATAACCATGAATTCGATGAAACTTCCTTTTTGATGTAACTAGCAAGTATTACCTAGAGAGGGATGAATATTTGATTTTGTAGATAGACCCATACAGTTATATTGTGATAATAACTCTTAAGTATTGTTTATCAACAATAACAGAGATCTCAAGGGATCTAAGCATAAGGCGGTCAAGTTTTTAACCATAAAGGAAACGATTCAGAATGTTGACATTACAATAGAGCATATTCTCACATATGATGTGGTTGCAGATCCACTAGCTAAAGGCCTTTGCCCTTGTGTGTTTGACCCGCATGTAATTAACATGGGCATAAAAGTATCATGGGATGTTGTTGTTTAGTCAGAGCTATTTTATTTTTTCCCTAATAAATTTTACATCTATGTTTTTTGTACATTTAGTGACATTTTAATATGGATAAACTCATTTACATTCAATAAGGTATTTATGAATGTATTGTTATTATGTTGAATACATATATCTGGTGAAAACCTCAAGGTATTATGTAAAACTTGAGTAAAGGCTAAGGGCATCTAGTTATTAGTCTTAAAGATATGTCTTATTACACATGAAGTAAAGTTAACCATAAGGATAAGACATATGTAGGTTCTTTGGAACCATAAGGATATTCTCTAGTAACACATCCGGTTTTTTGTAACACTCAAGGAAAGAGAATATAGACTAACATGGGGATGACACATAATGTATTACTCTTTCTGAGGTGTTATCCAATTGCTACACTACCATATTGAATCTATATTAGTAAAATTAAAAGCATTTGTGACCACGAAAGGCTTTGTGTGTTTACATGCAGTTACAGTCATGATTCTGTGTTTGAGACTTTATGGCATCAGATTGACCATTAAGAATTATCTCTAAACCAACATAAAGGTGCGCACATACAGTACAATTTTTGTGACATTTTGAATTTCGATCCACTTTTGGAGATAAATGAAATATGTATATTCTTCAATGCATTTATAGTTAAATATCGCCTGGGATTGATCATTCTCGGGATATAAACCTTTAAGGAATGGCTACCTAGGGAAATGTACATGTACCTAAGAACTCGACCATGAGTTGACCTTTGGTGATGATTGAGGTCGTCATGACTTGAGTAACCACAGGTTGATACGCGTAAACCCAAAAAAACCTCCCGTTAGTCAGAGATATACTAAAGTCGTGTTTGAGTGAAATAAGCCGTCATTTGAATTCAAACTTGGATGTCGAATTTCTCGAAGTGTCATGACTAATTTATTTGGACGACGTCACATAAGCACAGCCAACATTAAGGTTTATTGGATTTATTGGAAACTGAAATTTGGACTGAGAATTGGAAAAAAGACCATTTTACCCTTAGGATATTTGAATTCCTTTGAAGGGTTGAAGGGCAAATTGGAAATTGGCATTTTCCCTCCAATGGCCAAAGCTAGAGGACTATTGTGCCCCTCCTTCCCTGTATATTTCTTTTTCTTGTCATTTATTGTTTTGGGTAATTGGTTGGGAGAATTCGACCCAAAAAAAAATTGGTTGGGAGAAATTTTATGAGCCCTAGGATCTTGTCTTGCCTAACAAGACGCAATGTGAGCTATTGGATGAGATAGTGGGGTTGGTATTGGGATTTATAGTGGGGTTAGAAGACTTGTTTGTCTCTCTCTATACCATTTGATAAAAATTCTCCTCTTGCTCTTTCTCTCTCTCTCCCTCATCTCTCTCGGCCAGCTCCTCCTCCTCCCCCTTGCGTAAGCAACTGCATGCTTCGCCTCAGCCAGCCACCATCTTAGCCCCTCTTCACCAGAACCACCATCCGCCTTTGTTGCTAATCCGCCGGAGCCGTTGCTGCTTGCTGAGCTTGGATTTGCTTAAGTTTTTCCTTAGTAAGTGGCATTCTAAACCTTGTATAAGCTAAGGGGTTGCCAATAGACTTATTAGGGGTTGATTAGTGGCTGTGGTTAGTTGGTTTAAGGGCTAGACAAGTTGATTTGCTTGTTGGTTGTGTTTTTGGATTTCGTTACTATTGTGTCGCCAAGTTTTACTATTTTTTCCGAGATCTATGTGGGCTGAATCTGGGGTTTTGTCCCTCATGAACGTTGTTCAAAACATCTTGAATTATAACATAATTTAATTTGAGAATTTTTGGAAGTCATTTGAGGCCATCGGAAGTCCATCTTTGGACCGAAATTAGTTGCCAGAAACATTGTTCCTTCGACCTTCGGGTCTATTAGAATTTTTATAAATTTTTCTAGACCTATTTTCAAAATACTTCATTCACAAAAATTGTTGGGGACATTTGTGACTATAACATATAAAAATTTCAAAACTTTCTAAGGAGATTTGGTTACTAGTTGAAATGCATTTTAAAAGCTGGATAGCTAGTCTGAATGAATTATTTTATGTCCAAATTTGGCTGAAAAAAAGAGGTGGTTCTAGATAGAAATGGATTATGTGTTCTTCATGAAAAATATTCATCATGATGTTTTCTAGGACATATCTAAAATTTATAATTTTTGGAGTTGAATTATTATTTATTTTAAAAGAAATTCCAAAACTATGCGTTGGCCTAGATTTGCTTCGAACCTCTGTATTCGATTTTCTCTTGTTCTTTGTGGCTGAGTTGTGGTACTTGGTAGCTAAGTTGAATGTTGTGGTGCTTGATGGCTGAGTTGAATATTGGGATGTGTGGATTTATGCCATTGAGTGTATAGCTTGAATTGTGGATTGAAAGGTGTTGGAATGATTGAGTGATATGGTTGAACTTCATTGCTGCCCTTATGAATGGATTGGTTGGGTTGAGTTGTTGATTTGGAATTGAGCATATTTGTGTGTGATTAGAGCATGTGGATGTTGTGTGAAGGGAATGATATACGTATCGCATATGATCGATAGGCCCTGAGGCGTGTTGACGTGGGGAAAGGCATGAAATTGAATGAAGCTGTACGTTTGATTTTATAATCCCTGAGGTTTGTTAATGCAGGGAAAGGCATGAAATTGAATGAGGATGCATATTTGGTTCTATAATCCATGAGGCATATTGACGTGGGAAAAGGCATGATATTGAATAAGGATGTACATTTGATCCTATAATCCTTGAGGCGTATTTACGTAAGGAATTTGATTTGTCTTGAGGTGTGTTACACGAGACAATGCTCGGATAAACCGGAGGACCGTCAACTTGATGTGTATTTACGTGAGTCGTACCTTAGACTTGATGCGTGTTATGTGAGTCATACGATGAGGTGGGCCTGAGGTGTGTTACGCAGGTCGGTATTGATTGGGGTGGACACATGTGCATGTCGGAAGTTGAAAAAAGTGAGCATGTGTAGAGATTGAGATTGGAATAGGTTGGAATGTTATTATGAATGCATGCGTAGGAAATTGGTTGTATCTTGGAGTACATGTGCATTGAGAAGTTGGTTATGTTGTTGTGATTTGACTAATGTGTAGGGTTATATATGCATCGAGGTAAGGCTAGAGAGTGTCTTTGAATGTTATTGCATGTTGATTGAATGTGTTGGGTATTGTTCTGTTTGTCTGGAGGTACGCATTAGCCTAGGTAAGGTTTAGGGTGCTTGTTTATTGAGACTCGTTCTTACGGTTATTATATAACCATTTCAGATCCCTGACCTCAATCATGAATGGTCCGTCACAGTGTTTTAGGATCTCGAGGAAGAACAGATAGAGCAAGACCCTAAAGAGGAGCCCATGGAGTTGGTGGACCCTTCTTGTATAGCTAGGCTAGCCTACCCGACCACTTGTCCCTTTTTGATGAAGGTGGTTTTAACCCTAGTGGCCTTTTGTGTGTAAGGTTGGATTTTATAAGTACGTGTCGTTGAATGAATTATGTGGTTGATTTGTTCAAGTGTTCTCCTACTACCCTTTGGTCTTAATCTTGTCTAGGTATTATAATTGCTTTTGTGTGTATTGTATGCTTGAAGTTTCGTTTGGGTCGACGATGAGTCCTAGGACGTCACATTCGAAATATGACCACGGAGGGATGTCGCGTGCTCGATGGGGTCTGGGGCATGACATCTTAGTTGCTTTGGTATTAGAGCAAGGTCAGCTTGATTCAAGTTGGTCTAGACCTGGAGTGATAAGATGCAATGACCTTGGGGGTAGACAGTTAGGGAGACTTATGTGCTATGCGTGCCTTCGAACTGTTTGACTGTGATTGCTGAGTGATTTGGTGCAATAACATGTGATAGTATAGGTGCGTTAGGACCTGAGGTAAGTGCACAAATCCTGTTGGTTGTGATATGGTGTTGTTTGTGATTGACTGCCTGCTTGTGAATTGTTGATGTGGATCTTTGCCTAGGGCTTTAGACTGGTATAGTTGACCTAGGTCTCTAATTTCTGAGTAGAAATATAGCAGGTAGGTGAGTGGTAAGAAGCTGTGAGGATGAGCAACCGAGGAAGAGGGACAAAAGGCCGATTGAGTTCACGAGCTAGAGTTGCAGAGGACCCTAGAGTAGATGGTATATTGAGGGCATTTGAGGAGATTGGAATTTTAATGGGTAGATAGACCCAAGAGCGAGCTGCTACTATTACTACTACTGCAAAGGTTGCTGTTTCCGCCGCCAACGGGGCTAATGAAAATAAAGGAAATAACAGGAACCCTAGAAACAATAGGAATAATGGAAATTGCCAGATGCATCAGTTGGTGGAATAGTTTTTAAAGCTAAAGCCTCTTAAGTTTGATGGGAAAGGTGATCCTGAGGCTACATCGATCTGAGTGGTAGAGGTGGAAAAGGCCTTTCCCGTGTTGGGATGTACATAAGGCGAGAAGGTGACCCTAACAGTGTATCAACTACAAGGAAATGCCAGTGATTGGTGGACGACCACCAGTAGAAGGGTGTTCCCTACGAGTACGGCACAAACTTAGATTGCTTTCAAGGAGGCTTCAATGACAAGTACTTCTCAGAGAGTGCCTAGGAGCAGACTATGACTGAATTTCTCCGACTCCACCAAGGCCAGCTGTCAGTGGACCGGTATGAGGCCAAGTTTGTAAGATTGTCCAAGTATGCTCCAAGGATGGTGAAGGACCCATTGGACAAAGCCCGGAGGTTTCGAGATGGATTGAAGTTTGACCTTCATAGCCAGATGATTTCACTGAACCCGAGGGACTATAATGAGTTGTATGAGTGGGCTTAGGCTATTGAACAAGATTAGAAGGAACGGGCTACCATCTCTGGATTGTGGTATGCTTTGGCTAGGGATAACCGCCACTTCGGTAAAAGGCCGATGGTGGGGAATCTACGCTTTATTCCTCCTGTCAGGAAGAACATTAGGAAGCCGAGCCATTTTCAGAATAGGAGCGGAGCGTGTTTTGAATGCGGTGGAACGGGCCACCAAATGAGGAACTGCCCTAACAATAGATAGGCTAGGCCGTCTATACTACCGCAGCCACCTCGGAATGGAAATTAGATAGGAGCTGCCTCTTTGGCTATTCAGAATAGGTCACCAGCTTAAGGAAGAGTATATGCGATGGCAAGAAGGGAAGCTGAGGATGCGCCTGACGTGGTCATAGGTATGGTCTCTCTCTCTCTCTGTGATCATGCTGCATATGCTTTGTTTCATCTAGGGGCGTCGCACTCATTTATATCTGAGCAATTCATTAAATTGATTGGAATTAAACCAAATCTAGTAGAAGTTATGCTATGTGTTACCACGCCTTTGAATGATAAAGTGTTGATTTAGCTAGAATGCCCGGATTGCAAGATAATGATTGGAGATAGAAAGAAAATGATAGATTTGGCAGTCTTACCTATGTTTGATTTTGTTATGATTGTGGGTATGGATTGGTTGGTTAAAAAAAAGGTTATAATGGATTATGGTAACAGGGTAATCCAATTTAATCCAGTTGGACACCCTAGATTCGAGTTTGTGGAAAGCCGAGGATGAATCTCAATCCCTTGGATTACAGAATGCCATTGTCTGAATTGAAGAAATTGAAGATTCAAATGCAAAAATTATTGGACAAAGGGTTCATTCGCCGAAGTGCGTCTCCATAGGGAGTGCCAGTCTTGTTCATGAGGAAGAAGGATGGAACTTTGAGGTTGTGTATCGACTATAGACAGTTGAACCAGGTGACTATTAAGAATAAGTGCCCACTACCAAGGTTAAACGATATGTTCGATCAGCTACAAGGAGCATCGGTGTTTTCTAAGATTGAATTAAGGATTGGGTATCACCAATTGAGGATCAAGAAGGAATATGTGCCAAAGATGGCGTTTCGGACAAGATATGAACATTATGAGTTCACGGTGATGCCGTTTGGATTAACTAATGCCCATGCTGCCTTTATAGATCTAATGAATCAGGTGTTTAATGAGTTTTTGGATTAGTTCATTGTAGTCTTCATAGATGACATATTGATTTACTCGAAGAGCCCGAAAGAGCATGAGATGCATTTAAGTAAAGTTTTACGGACCTTAAGAGAACATGCATTATATGCCAAGTTTAGTAAGTGTGAGTTCTGGCTCAATCGAGTGGCGTTTATTGGACACATAATCTTTGGGGCTAGAATCTTAGTAGATCCAACAAAGATTGAAGCCGTAACGAAATGGCTGAGACTGACTATAGTAACAGAGGTTCGAAGCTTCTTAGGGTTGACAGGTTATTATTGACGCTTTGTGGAAGGATTCTCTTCAATAGCAACACCATTGACGTATCTGCTTAACAAAGAAACAAGATTTGAATGGATCGATAAGTGCGAACAGAGCTTTCAAGAACTGAAGTAGAGGTTAACGATAGAGCCAGTGTTGACAATTCCAACCGGACCTGGAGGATATGAGATTTATAGCGATGTGTCGCTAAAAGGGCTCAGTTGCATATTAATGCAACATGGAAGGGTAGTTGAATACGCATTGTGACAATTGAGACCGCATGAAATGAACTACCAGACGCATGACTTGGAATTGGCTGCAATTATCTTCGCCCTTAAGATTTGGAGACACTATCTATGCGAAGAGAAATTTCAGATTTATACGGATCATCAGAGTCTCAAGTATTTGTTTTCTCAAAAGGAGTTAAACATGAGGCAGCGCTGTTGGATGAAACTCCTTAAGGACTACGATTGTGATATCTTATATCACCCTGGAAAGGCTAATAAGGTAGCGGATGCATTAAGTCGAAAATCAAGCATTGTGTGTATGATGGTCAAGGAATAGACTCTGTTGGAAGGAGTGCGAGACTCGGAGTTCAAGTTCAAGGTGAGTCATGTTTCGAGCCTACTTGCAATATTGAGGATTGAACTGGAAATCTAAACTAAGATTAAGGCTATGCAATCTATGGACTAGGAAATCTAGAAGATACTGGAGATAGATACCACTAAGAGAAAACCGGATTTCCATGTATCCAAAGATGGGATCTTGAAGTTTTGAGGGAGGTTGTGCGTGCCCGATGATGTGGAGCTTAAGGAAGAGATCTTGTCGGAAGCTTACCGTAGCAATTATAGCATTCACCTGGGTAACATAAAGATGTACCAGAACTTGCGACAGTATTATTGGTGGAACGGTATGAAGGTGGACATAGCCAAGCATGTGGCCAAGTGCTTGATGTGCCAACAAGTAAAAGTGCAACATTATAAACCCGGAGGATTATTACGACCTTTGGAAATCCCCGAATGGAAGTGGGAACATATTACTATGGATTTCATTATGGGATTGCCAAGGAGCCAAAGAGGCCATGATTCCATTTGGGTGATAGTCGATCGATTGACAAAGTTAGTGCACTTCCTAGCAATGCAAAAGGATTTTGCAATGGAAAGGTATGCTGAGTTGTATGTATGACAGATAGTTTGCCTGCATGGAGTGCCGGTGATGATTACTTTGGACCGTGATCCCAAGTTTATTACTAGCTTTTGGAAGAGTCTTTAGATGGCAATGGGAACGAAATTGCAATTCAGTACTGCTTACCATCCATAGACGGATGATCAATCTAAAAGGACAATTCAGACTTTGGAAGACATATTGCAGACGTGTGTTTTTGATTTTCAAGGCAAGTGGGAAGAACAATTACATCTAGTGGAGTTTGCCTATAACAATAGCTATCAACAGAGTATCAAGATGGCGCCATTTGAGGCATTGTATGGTCAGGCTTGTAGAACGCCAGTATGTTGGGACGAAGTCGGAGAACGAAATATAACCGGCCTAGAATTAGTGCAACAATCAGTTGAAATGATTGAGATCATTCGTGAGATACTCAAAACCGCGCAAAGTCACCAAAAGAGTTATATGGATTCGAGACGAAGACCTTTGGAATTTCAAGTAGAAGACCATGTTTTTCTCAAGGTGTCGCCAATGAGAGGATTGTCCCGATTTGGCAGGAAAGGGAAGTTAAGTCCAAAGTACGTAGGCCTCTTTGAAATTTTGGAAAGGATTGGAGATCTAGCCTATAGATTTGCCTTGCCGCTGAATTTGTCTCATGTACATAATGTATTCCATGTGTCAATGCTAAGAAAATATGAACCGGATCCGACCAATGTACTGAATTATGAAGAAATACACATAGATGATAGGGTATCGTACATGGAAAGACCAATGCTGATCGAAGACAGAAAGGAACGAGTATTATGGAATGAGACAATCTAGATGGTCAAAGTGATTTATGAGTATCATGGAACCGAAGGTGCTACATGGGAAAGTGAAGAGTTGATGCAACGTCCGTACCACCATTTATTTGAGTAGTTGGGTTGGGTTGTAAATTTCGAGGACGGAATTTTTGTAAGGGAGAAAGAGATGTGATACTTTGAATTTCAACCTACTTTTAGGGATAAATGAAATGTGTACATTCTTTAAGGCATTTGTAGTCAAATCTCACCTGGAACTGATCATTTACGGGATACTAACTTTTAAGGAATGGCTAGCTAGGGAATGTATGTGGACCTAAGAACTCGATTATGAATTGACTTTCGGTGACAATCGAGGTCGCCATGAATTGAGTAACCGCAGATCGATACGCGTAAACTCTAAAAAGCCACCCATAAGTCAAAGATACACTAAAGTCGCGTTTGAGTGAAATTGACCATCATTTGAATCCAAATTTGGATGTCGAATTTCTCGAAGTGTCACGACTAATTTATTTGGACGATGTCACATAAGCGTGGCCAACCGTAAGGTTTATTGGATTTATCGAAAAGTGAAATTTGAACTGGGAATCGGAAAAAGATCATTTTGCCCTTGGGATATTGAAATCCTTTAAAGGGTTAAAGGACAAATTGGAAATTTACATTTTCCCTCAAATGACCAAAGCTAAAGGACCATTGTGCCCCTCCCTCCTTGTATATTTCTTTTTTTTGCCATTTATTATTTTGGGTAATTGGTTGGGAGGAATTTTGTGAGCCCTAGGATCTTGTCTTGCCCAACAAGATGCAATGTGAGCCATTGGATGAGATAATGGGGTTGGTATTGGGGTTTATAGTGGGGTTAGAAGACTTGTTTCTCTCTCTCTCTCTCTCTCTCTCTCTCTCTCTCTCTCTCTCTCTCTCTCTCTCTCTCTCTCTATGCTATTTGATAAAAATTCTCCTCTTCCTCACAAAATTCAGCCCGTCTTCGCCGGAACCGCCGTCCTCCCTTATTGTTGATCCGTCGGAGCCGTTACTACTTACTTAGCTTGGATTTGCGTAGGTTTTTCCTTAGTAAGTGGCATTCTAAATCTTGTATAAGCTAAGGGGTTACCAATAGACTTATTAGGGGTTGATTAATGACTGTGGTTAATTGGTTTAAGGGCTAGACAAGTTGATTTGCTTGTTGGTTGCGTTCCCGGATTTCATTACTGCTGTGTTGCTCAATTTTGCTATTTTTTCCGAGACTTGTGTGGGCCGAATCTAGGTTTGTCCTTCATGAAAATTGTTCAAAACATCTTGAAATATAATTTAATTTAATTTGGAAATTTTTGGAAGTCATTTGAGGCCATTCGTAAGTCCATCTTTGGACTGAAATTAGTCTGCCAGAAACATTGTTCCTTCGACCTTCGAGTCTATTCTAATTTTTATAAATTTTTTCAGACCTATTTTCAAAGTACTTCCTTCACAAAACTTATTAGAGACATTTGTGACTATAACATATAAAAATTTCAAAGTTTTTTAAGGAGATTTGGTTACTGCTTGAAATGCATTTTGAAAGCCGGATGGCCAGTCTGAATGAATTATTCTATGTCCGAATTTGGCCGACAAAAAGAGGTGGTTCTAGACAGAATTGGATTTTGTGTTCTGCATGAAAAATGTTCATCAGAATGTTTTCTAGGACATATCCAAAATTCATAATTTTTAGAGTTGAATTACTATTTATTTTAAAAGTAATTCCAGAACTGTGTGCTAGCCCAGATTTGCTTCGAATCTGTGTATTCAGTTTTCCCTTGTTCCTTGTGGCTGAGTTGTGGTACTTGGTGGCTGAGTTGAATGTCGAGATATGTGGATTTATGCCATTGAGTGTATAGCTTGAATTATGGATTGAAATGTGTTGGAATGATTGGGTGATATAGTTAAACGACATTGCTGACCTTATGAATGGATTGGTTGGGCCAAGTTATTGATTTGGAATTGAGCATGTTTGTGTGTGATTAGGGCATGTGGATGTTGTGTGAAGGGAATGAGATATGTATCGGGTATATGATTAGTAGGCCTTGAGGCGTATTAAAGTGGGGAAAGGCATGAAATTGAATGAAGATGTACGTTTAGTTCTATAATTCTTGAGGCGTGTTAACGCGGAGAAAGGCGTGAAATTGAATGAGGATGTATATTGGGTTCTATAATCCCTGAGGCATGTTGACGCAGGAAAAGGCATGAAATTGAACGAGGATGTACGTTTGATCTTATAATCCTTGAGGCGTGTTTACGCAAGGAATTAGATTTGTTTTGAGGCGCGTTACACAAGACAATGCCCAGATAAACCGGAGGACCGTTGACTTGATGCGTCTTTACACGAGTCATGTCGTAGACTTGATATGTGTTACGCGAGTCATATGATGAGGTGGGCCTGAGGCGTGTTACGCATGTCAGTATTAATCGGGGTGGACACATGTGCGTGTCGGAAGTTGAAAGAAGTGAGCATGTGTAGAGATTGAGATTGGAATAGGTTGGAATGTTATTATGGATGCATGTGTAGAAAATTGGTTGTATCTTAGAGTGTATGTGCATTCAGAAGTTGGTTATGTTGTTGTGATTCGACTAACGTGCTGGGATATATATGCATCGAGGTAAGGCTAGACAGTGCCTTTGAATATTATTGCATGTTGATTGAATGTGTTAGGTGTTGTTTTATTTGTCTGGAGGTACGTGTTACCCTAAGTGGAGTTTAGAGTGCTTGCTTATTGAAACTCATTTTCATGATTATTATATAACCATTTCAAAGCCCTGACCCCGACTATGATTGGTCTGTGACAGCATTTTGGGATCCCAACGAAGAGCTGATGGAGCAAGACCCCGAAGAGGAGCCCATGGAGTTGGTGGACCCTTTTTGTATAGCTAGGCTAGCCTACTCGACCACTTGTCCCTTTTTGATGATGGTAGTTTTAATCCTAGTGGCCTTCTGTGTGTAAGGTTGGATTTTGTAAGTATGTGCCGTTGAATGAATTATGTGGTTGATTTGTTCAAGTGTTCTTCTACTACCCTTTTGTCTTAATCTTGTCTGGGTGTTATAATTGCTTTTGCGTGCATTCTATGCTTGAAGTTTTGTTTGGGTCGGCGATTAATCTTGAGACGTCGCATTCGAAATACGACCATAGAGGGATGTCTCAAGCTCAGTGGAATCTGGGGTGTGACAATTTCAATTAATATAGCCTAAGTGGGAAAGTGTAAGAGTTTTTCTAATGTGGGCTACATTAATTGAGATTGTAATTAATCGTTTTACTGGCTTGGTCTAATTAGGTCAGATATAGAGTTTCTTAATTAGTTTAATAAGGGACTCGTTAGTGTAGGTCGAGTAAGGGCCAGCCCGTGATGAGAGGGCTTCACTTAAAACTCTGTAAATAGAGCTCAAGTCCCTCATTTAGCCCTAACGCACACATATCTCACCTAAGGAGCAAACGCTATCTATGAGAGGTAGTTTCATTGAACTAGTGATATATTGGGGCATAGATGAGAAGACTTGCGCTTAGGATCTGTATTGAATCCATATCAGTAAAGTTAAAAGTATTTATGACCATGGAAGGCTCTATGTGTTTACATGCAATTACCCCAATTATTCGGTGCTTGAGACTTTATAGGATCTGATTGACTATTAAGAATTATGTATAAACCAATGTAAAGGCGCACATAGACAGGACAATTTCAATTGATATAGCCTAAGTGGGAGAATGTAAGAGTTTTTCTGATGTGGGCTACATTAACTCATGTTGGTCAAGATAAAACGACGCCCAAGATCACCATAGCTAGAATCTAGAACACGTTAATCGACTAAAAGAAGTTTGTGCACCTGATTTGGAATCCATATGTTCTTGAATGCGAAATAGCGACGATCCTCAACACAAGTCTTCTCCTCTATCATCCATAGTATCACTGACTTAATGAGACTGCCTTTCACATATAGCATTCGCTCGTTATATGAGATATGTGTGCATTAGGGTTATAGAATGGACTTGAGCATTATTTATAGAATTTTAAATCAGGCCCTCTCATCAGGGCTAGGCCTTACTCGGCCCATACTAGCTAGTCACTTATTAGACTAATTAAGAAACTATATATCTAACCTTATTAGACCAAGCTCGTAAAACGATTAATTACAATATCAATTAATGTAATCCACATAAAAAAAACTCTTACATATGACGTATATGCATATGGAGTATTGGAAGCAAGTGTCGGGAGAATCGACTAACCTTTTTTATGCACTACAAACAAAATTTCTAGGATTGTATGTTGAATTACCAGCAAACGATGAACGAATCTACTTCACATTGGTCTGAATACAATCACAGAGAAGGTATTTTTGTTCCACAGCGTTAATGTCGATTGTTTTCTCAAAGTACATACGGAATCCTTATGCGTCAAGAGAGAGAGAGAGTTCTAATTATCTCTTGTATATTGTTCATCTTCTTAGGAAGTTATCTTAACTTCCCTTAAGAAACTCTCCTCACACCTCTTCAAAAGGTGTCTCTCAGACATATTTCTTATTAGAGCAAATGGTGTCTTGTGGACACATACATCATGGGCGGACCGACGAAATATAACATCTTTCACTTGCACATGATGGGCTTGAAGATGCTCTATTAAGAACATAAGGCATTCAACATTCATCTACCTTATAAACAATTCATACTAGCAAGAAAGTCGTGTGACCAGTGACTACACTTGCACTTGGGAGCTCTAATTATGCACCTGTTAGGGACAACATAATGGCTACAACCCCAAAAATAAATAAACAATTGATGTCTCACGGTGCCCCAGACATATTTTGTTACATTAGTCCAAGTATACATATCCCTTAAAGGCTATACTTGACTTTTCTCAAGAACACCATGTATGTACAATTATTTCCGAAGCCATTGAAGGTGAAATAATTGGTCGGCCGGCAAACACATGTAATAGATGTAACACAACAAACTCATGTCTCTCTTCATTTCAGAACAACTGCTTTCCTAGACATGTCCCATAAAGCCGTATTTATTCATTATCGTCGATAACATGCTAAAGTAGCCACATTGATCTTCTACTTTGAGAACATAGTCAGAAGTAATATAGGGCACAAAGTAAGGTAAATTATAAATTATCTTAAGGACTCACACGATGATTAAATAGGGATAATTGTACTCATCTTCCTTATTGGTCAAATAAAGCACATATAGTATGAATTATATGCTATAGTGGATTTCTCTTTCTATAAGAGCATATTCCATTTATTAATCATATCCACTATACGAATCTTAGCCTAAATATAGTCACATGCTTCTCACGTATTTATGTTTAACCCGAGTGCTATATCAACTCGCTTTCCATAATGCCTAATTTAGTACTCGCATCCGGCTACCTTCAGGCATTCATGATTGTGGGACTATCATGTTCGGTCTTATCACATACGAATAACATACCTCATCTTGATTCCAATCAAGGCGACATTAAATCGTTTTATGTACTAAACTGCTCTTCCAACATTTATAGTACATATCGTCTCATCTCAACCCACTTACTATAACATTTGAGGTGATTGCTTATGTGAGTGAGCCAATCATTACCTAGTGACATACCTTTCAACAATATATGTGTGTTTGTGCTAGTCTCATAACATTGTACTAATTGATAAAACATCAATTCATTAACAAACAAGTACAATACATATACACACATAATCTAGTGATCCTCAACAATATTGCATGTCATAATCACATTCTACGTAATTCTAGAGACATCCTGTGGGTCAAGAACATGTCTCTTGGAATAGCCTTCGTAAATGGATCAACAACTATCCTGTTGGTTGAAATATATTGCAGGACTACTTCATTCTGCGCTATTATATCTATGATGAAGTTATTTTTTATGTCTATGTGCTTCGTCCCACCATGGTGCTTGGGATCTTTCACATAGGCAATGGCTGTTTAACTATCGCAATATACTGTCACTAGTCTTGGGACATCAGTGACAATGACTAAATTTTCCAAGAAACGTTTTAGCCATACTGCTTCTTATACTGCAGCAGAACATGCAATAAATTCTATATCCATCGTAGATAAAGGTATGCATGTCTGTTTCTTACTATTAAAAGAAATTGCCCTATCATTAAGCAAGAACGCATATCCAGACATCGATTTACGCTCATCTAGGTCTCCTCCCCATTTAGCATCAGAGTATCCTAATAAGTGTAGATCACTCCCTTGATAGCAAAGTTGATAGTCCATAGTGCCTTTTAAGTATCTCAGGATCCTTTTAACTGCTTTCCAGTGTGCTGGACCAGGATTTGATTGATATCGGCTCACTAACCCCATAGCATGACATATGTCGGGTCAAGTACACATCATAGCATACATCAAATTTCTAACAACACTAGCGTAAGGAACAATTACCATTTTTTTCTTTTCTTCTGGAGTGTTAGAATACATCTTAGTACTCAGGCCTTTGCCTTGCATGACAGGGGTATCAATGGGATTACAGTGCTACATATTGAAGCATTCGAGAATCTTTATTATATAAGACTCTTGTGATATAGCAATGAGTTTTTTTTTATCGATCTCTTTCAATCTTAACTCTCAATATATATTCAACTTCTTCCATGTCCTTTATTTCAAAATTAGAAGATAACCATTCTTTTATGGTTATAACCAAACCCTTGTCACTCTCAGCTAACAAAATATCATCCACATAAAGAGATAAAATCGTAAATTTATCCTCAGACCATTTGATATACACATAGTGATCCTCTACGATCATCGTGAACCCAAAAGAAGTTATGGCTCGATGAAACAAAAATACCACTGTCTAGATGATTGCTTAAGGCCATAAATTGAGCGATCAAGTTTGCAAACTTTACATGTGACATTCTAAATTTTGGCTCACTTGGTATTTATGAAATGTATAATTTCAATATCACATTTATAGTAAATCTCGCCCAGACTTGATTACTTTTGGGATACTAACTAGTTGGGAAAGACTAATTAGGGATCTAGATTTGTGCGACCATAGAACCTGACTATGGACTGACTTTCGACCACAAGGATTGTCGATGTGATATTTTGGACTAATATAGACCGATCTAAGGATGGTCATGGATCGATTTGCGAATGTCATATAATTGGATCGCGGGTAATTCCGCCTCGCCAGAATACGAAATTTGCGAACGATCTCAAACCTATTCCAAACGATCACATTCTTTAGAACTAGTGATTAATCATCGCAATTATATAACAATTGAGGTCGCCATGGCTCAAGTCAACTTAAACGTAGCTCGATTTAGTATCGACCACAGATTGAATATACAAATTTTCCTGAAAGCCACCTGTTAGTTTGAGATACGTTCAAGTTGCGTTATTTAGAGTTAGTCATTAATTAGAGACCGAGTTTGGGTATTGAAAATTTTGAAAGTCATGATAGAGTAATTGGACGACGTCGTTATTAACGTGGTTAACCTCGGATTTGTTAGAAAATTGAAATTTTGACAGGAAGTGGAAAATGACCGTTTTGCCCCTGGGATTTTGTGAAGACCAAGTGTAATATGAGAAGGGCATTTTGGTCATTTCATACCAACTTTAGAGATAAAAATTTTTGGATGATTTTGCCCTGCACTTTTTATGAAATTCCAATTTTTGCCCTTGGTTATTTGATGGGAATCGATCTGGGTTGTCGATTTTAAGATAAAATCGAATCGTGGCCGTCGATTAGAAATTAGAGGGAGGGGTAGGATGGTAATTTTCCAGGGGTAGGCTAGACTAGGCTTTTCTTTTCTTTTTCTTTCTTTTCCTCTCTCTCTCTCACCCCTCATTTCTCATGCTCAACTCTCCCTCTCCCTCTGCTGGCCGAGAACTCCCTCTCCTCCTCTCCTTCATGTGAATTGGCCAACCAGCCAGCCAATTGTCGCCTGTTTGTCGCCGTTCCGTCGAACAGTCGCTCGCCCTTTTCACTGTGTCGCACCACCACCGTCACTGTCATATCTCTCTCATGCTTTCCACCATGAAACACCCTCACCAACGCCCATCTCAGCCCAGCATAGTCGAGAAAGCCAGCAGTCCATCGCCGCCGCTCGCGGCCACTGGCGAACTATCGGTACCCCTCATCGTGTGACACTACTGTTGCTGCTGTTTCTCCTCTATACAACCACTTGGTAGTACTCAAATCTTGCTTGGAATCATAAGTAAGTAATAATCTAACCCTCGTCTAGGATAACGGGTAATTTCGGGTTAGTTCGGGCTCGTTTTAGCGAGTTTTAGGGGTTAGTCATGGAATAATGGTTGGACTGATTTGGCTGAGTGGTTTGGGTGGAATTATGATAATTTATGAGGTAGATTTGAGGTTAGAATTGATTGATTAGGTAATCAGAATGATTACGGGTGATTATCATGATTTATTGCGTGAAAAACAGGCCTAAATGTGCCGTTATAGTGATTTTTCCATGATGGCTAAGTTGCCATGCATTGGTGGCTGAATCGATGTGTATTCATGTATGAGATAAAATGTGTGCTGGATTGGAGTTGTCGATAGGAGTACGACACCCTTGAGTGGTGAAATTTGGCTTAAAATGTAAAAATTCATGTTAAATTGTGCACGTGCAAATTGAATTGGTGAAATTGTGAGTTAGCATGGCTTATTGTTAGCCTAAATATGTCGAATGACATGTGTGAGTTGGTCGTATGAAATTGGCATGTGATTGGGTGCTCGACGTGTCGCACGATCATTAAATACCCTGAGGCATTTTTACGCGGAGTCCAGATAATAAATAGAAAATGTGTGTATGTGTAATAACATAATCCCTTGTGCATTTTACGTGGGGAATTGAACCCGTCCTAAGGCGTGTTACGCGGGATGATGCCTGGTTATACTGGAAGACCGCCAACCTGATGCGTTTTATGCAGGTTGTGCCATAAAAAGGAGATGGTGTTGCACCTGAGGCGTGTTACGTGGGCTAAAGACACTAAGCTTGAGGCGTTTTGACGCGGGCTTTAAAAGTGTTGTTGGACCTAAGGCATGTTAACACGGGTCAGAGATCGATGACTAGTTTTTGAACCTGAAGCGTGTTTACGCGGGTCAGAACTGAATTGGATGTGTGTGTTCGAGTGAAATGTGAATCGTATGATGTTGTGTTTGTTATGCAAATGTGGGCATGAATATGGTTTGATTGGTATTATTGAGTGCGACATGGTGTTGGCTTCTGGTAATAATGCTTGAATTCGCATGTAAGATTTCTTGCGTATCAAGGTGAGACATTTGTGCTTGCTATTATTCTAGCTTGATAGTTGTGTGATTTGTGTGCTTGAACATGCCTAGAGATACATGTTAGCCTAGGTAGGGTTTAAGGTGTTGTTTGCTGAGAAGTGCTCTCACAGTTTTATTTAAAATCATTTAGCCGGTCGAAGTTCTAGCGGAGTCGGGAGACGAGGACAATCTGATTAAGGTCAATGCTGAGTCCGAGTCTTCAAAGGATCAGGCTGACACCGACGAGACCGACTTATAGTGGACCCCCCTCTAAGGTTCGTAGGGGTTTGTTAGGAGTAGACATGGGACTATCGTTTTTTTTAGAGGTGCCCCTTTTTGGCGTAAATATTAGTCCCCCGAGCCGCCAATTCCTTTTTGTTATCGGCGGTGGTAGATGTGATAGTTGCTATTTGTGAAGGACGGTATGGATGTTGTAAATATAGTGGATGTAATGTAATGTTGATGGTTTGGTGAATTATCTCTTCTTGTTACCCCATTTTTGGTTTTGTCAAGGTATATGTTTTCGTTTCTGCTGTGTTTGACTCTGATACGTTGGTTTGGGTCAGCGACGTTTCTTGGGATGTTGCACTAATTCGACCGAGCTTGGGGTGTCACACACTTGTCGGGGTTTGGGGCATGACATTACACTCTTGACCTTTAGCAATGAAACTTATCAGTTGCTTCATATAGATTTCTTCATCTTGTTCTCTATTGAGAAATGTTGTTTTTACATCCATTTGATATAATTCTAGATCCAAATGTGCAACAATGGCTAGGATAAGGCGTATGGAGGCAAACCTTACAACTGGTGAAAAAGTTTCCTCATAATCTATACCATCTTATTGAGTATGGCCTTTTGCCACAAGGCAAGCCTTATATTTTTCAATGGATCCATCCGCCCTTTGTTTAATCTTGAAAACCCATTTGTTTCCAATGCCCTTGCGATCAGGTGATAGATCAATCAAGTCCTAGACGTGGTTTGTCCTTACAGACTCAATTTCGTCTTCCAAAGCTTTTCTCCATTCTTCCTTGTCAGGAGATGAGAGAGCCTCTTGAATTGTTTTAGGCTCCGCATCATCTTGTGGAGCAATCATAAATGCTTCCCCTTCAATCTCAAATTGATGATGGGGAATACTTTTACGATTACTTTTACACAACTGAACTTCTTGAAAATTCAGTTCGCTAGGCGATGCTACACTTCCACTAGGTCTTGTATGTTGAGGTAAATATGTATTTCCCTCAATAACATTAGTGGGTGTGTTATTGGGATCTTCCATCTCATGTAATTGGAAATCCTTATCGATCTTACATCTACTGGGAAAATCATTCTTCAAGAAAGTGACATCTCGTGACTCCATTTCAGTCACACTGTAACGCCTCGACTCTACTCCAATGCTTTCCACTGTTCACCTCCCTGAGTTGAACGGTGCGACATCCTAGGAATACGTCGCCGATTCAATTTTCTCACGTCAGACTTAATTGCGACGGAAACAAGTAATTAAACCCAGACAAATAAATTGGAGAACACCAGAATAACTAAGCACGTCCAACCGCCAACGTTAAAACATTACCATACCAAATATTTACAACATTTGTGTACATGCACACCATACCCTTCTTGACCAACTAATCCATCAAAGCATACATACGCCACCACTATTACATAAAACCGGTACACCTCAAAGGGTAAACATCCCACTTTCCAAAAATGGTACTCCTCAACATCAACTTCCAGCCTCCTTGATCAGCCCCAACGACCTCGTGACGGCGTCCATTCTGAATCCGACTTGCTGTCACCCGAATCTGATTCCTCCTGGAACGTTGCCTCCACTGACAACTCCGAATCAATTCCAATCTCTATCAGGTGATTTATGTCACCCGATTCCCCAGGGGTCTCGTCCGGCTCTTCGGCAATGGGGTCCTCAATTGGCTCAATCTCTGGTACAAAGAAAGGATTATAGTCGTACTCGGGCATGTTCTCCTCGCCCTCATCAGCTTCTACCTCATACTCCGATATGTTTTCCTCATCATCCTCAGCTCCTATATTTGGCTCATCCTCACCTGGACCTTCGCCTAAATCCTTGCCATGCTCCTCCTCCGGAGCACCCTCTGGTATTTCATCCAAGTTTATGCCCATAGGGTCAAATCTTACCTAGGACTCTTCCGGATTCGAATCTAAGTCATTCACTGAAGAACCCGGAGCTACTGGAATAGGGTAGTGTCCAGACTGGGCTACACTAAGCTTTATACTAGTCAACTCCCCATCAGGCGGGGGAACAGCTGTTGGGTCCCAAACCCCAACTCCGTCAAAAGGAACATCAAAACCGGTAACAGGGCCAAACTCATTCGGCCCATCTCTAAACGTCCAGGCTATATATGTGTGAGCCTGCCAAGGAGGATGTCCTACGTCTACCCATATAGTCGAAGTATGCTTGATCCAGGTGTACTGTCCGCCCATAGAGTACTCTATAAAGTTATTTTCTATGTGCATCACTATACCAAAACGCTCTGGCGGCAGCAGTGGCGGCTGATTCATTGTTCAGGCGGGTGATTTGAAATGGTTTGGTTTATACAACCATGAGACACTTCTCAATAAGTTGTAACCTTAATCCTACCTAGGCTACCACATTATTCCAAACACATATAGACACACAACCAATCAATTCACACAAATCCAAACCACAATCACAACAATTAATTTCCAAACACAAGCCACAACATGCAAACTCCACACAAATCAAACCACACGTCAATCATACTGCATTCCCAACCAACTTGTTGTGCACACACTTACTCAAACACTTTCCCGGCCCCGACCATCACACGCCTTGGTTCGACCCCACATTCACACTTGATCGCGCCCCGAGCATCATACGCCTCAGTCCGATCCCACATTCACACTCAATTGCGCCCCGAGCATCACACGCCTCGGTTCGATCCTACATTCACACTTGATCGCGCCCCGAGCATCACACGCCTCAGTCCGATCCCACATTCACACTCGATCGCGCCTCGAGCATCACATGTCTCAGTCCGATCCCACATTCATACTTTCCTCAGCTCATGCCAAATGCGATAGGCCTACATGATCGAAACCCGAGCTTATAATGCCTCGGTTCAATCCCGGTCTCACCCGAGCTAGTCGTGCCTCGAACTAATCTCATTTTTGCTTTTTCAAGCCTCAGCCTTTGCCAAATACAACAAACCTACGTGATCGCTGCTAGAGCTTATAATGCCTCAGCCCGATCCCAAACTTCCGTTTTCATACAATCACATCGAATTCTGTGCACACACTTGCACTCCACGCCTCACAATATCACACTCACAACATGAATACACAATCACGCATAAAACATCATTTTTCCATACTCAAACATTTTCAAATCATTTTCGGTCCTTCACGAGACTTCCAAAAAATCCCGAGACGGACCTAATGGTACCAGCCTCGCACCAAACAACGACTCACAGCACATCACACGGCACATCACAGCCAGCAAACAGTATTTTCTGCACCCAAAATCTCAATTTCACACTTCCGGCTCTTCACAACACTTGCATAAAATTCCGAGACGGACCTAACAGTGCAAACCGCGTCCTGAACAGCACTTCACAGCATACTGAACGAGCAATCACAGCATGGATCGGCCTCTAAATTTTCTGTCAAAACTCCCCGAATTCAAACCTAGGGCCCGCAAATCAACTTTGCCCATAAAACCATACCGAACCGCGTCTAACTAGGCCGGGAACAACCCAATATACTAGATAAAGCTTAGGTTGAACTTACCGAGCTCTAAACTATTGCGGTTAGAGCAAAAGCGGCAGCAAAACCCGAGATTTAGCGGTGGCTTGTGGCAGCGGCAATGTACGGCAAGCGGCGGCAGTGACGGTGGCTTGGGCGGTTGGTGGCGTGACTCGCGGCCAAGGGAGGCCGAGAGGGAGAGAGAGATGGAGCCGTGAGGGTGAGAGAGAGAATGGGGAGAGAGAGAGAATGGTCTAACTTAACTTCCAAGTTTAGACCACTTTTTGCAAAATAACCAAAATGCCCCTCTCTAAGCTTTTCATCCGACGGCCCAGATTCGATCTTATCTTGAAATCAACAGCCCAGATCGAATCTCGTCCAAAATATCCAAGGGCAATCTTGTAATTTCTCAAAAAGTCCAAGGGCAAAGTTGTCTTTTCTCAATTTGAGGGTAAAATGACCAAAATACCCTTTGCCCATAAGACTAGCCCTTTAGAAATCTCTAGGGGTAAAATGGTCACTTTCTCCATTTCACGCCGAAATTGAATTTTTCTGAAAGATTCGGGCTCACCCAAAATTACACGTTACAACCACAACGTCGTCCTAACATTCTGTCATGACTTCCTAATTTTTCGATGCCCAATTTGGTTTCAATTTAATAATCGAATCTTATATAATGTAACTCGCGCATATCTCTGACTAACGGGTGGCTTTCGGGGAAATTCGCAGAATCGACCCGTGATTGACACTAAATCGAGTCACATGCAATTTATTCAGACCGTAACGATTTCAGTTGTCAATAAAATCGCGAAGATCGATCACTAGTTCCAATGAGTACGATCGTTCGGAATAGGTTCTGGATCGTTCGTCAATTTATTTCGGGGTCAAACGGAATCACTCGCAATCCACGTGTATGATAATGACGAATCGGCCAATCATTATCCTAAGATCGGTCTACACTAGCTCAAAATGTCACCTAGATGATTTTATGGTCGAAATTCAGTTTGCGATCAAATTCCTCTAGTTGTACGAATTTAAATCCCTCATTAGCCTTTCCTTACTGGTTAGTATCCTGAGAATGATCAGTTCCGGGTGAGACTAGCTACAAGTACATTAATAAATAATTCATTACATAAATCTACAAACGGGCGAAATTTCTTAATGTCACACACACATTTATCAGTTTGTTCACCTATGAACACGTACCTTTTGAAGTGTTCAAAGTATCTGATAAAGATACACGTTTTCCCTCTAAGACCTAATTTGTCATATTTATGGGAAGAATCATGAACATATGTTGTACACCCCCAAGGTCGTAGATTACTTAAGTCTGGTTTTCTACCACAATTCATAAGGGATGGAAGCAATTGACTTAGAGGGCATACGATTAAGTATATAGGCAATAGTCAATAATGCATCTCCCTAATATGAGACAAGTAGATTTGCCTGCACCATCATAGACCTAATCATTTTCAATAGGGTTCTATTCCTTCTTTTTGTAACCCCATTTTGTTGTAGAGTACCAGGAGTAGTCAATTGTCTTACAATTCCCTTTTCATCACAAAGAGCCTTGAATTGCAATAGATATTCACTTCCGCGATTGGTTCTGAATGCCTTTATTGTTTTGTTCAACTAATTCTCTACTAAAGCTATAAATCGCCTAAAGCAATCCGATGCTTCGGACTTATGGAAGATCGGAAAAACATAACCGAAATACGTAAAATCATCTATAAAAGTGATGAAATATGAGGCTCCATGCCTCGCCCTCACATTTAAAGGACCATAAATGTTAGAATGTATGAGTTGCAATAGAAATTCAGCTCTGGTTCCTTTACCAAATGGTTTTCTAGTTATTTTTCCTGCTAGACAATGTTCACATATGGGTAGTTCAACATTAGCGAGTGACCCTAAAAGGCTTTCTCTTGCTAATCATTTCATTCTTTGTAACCCAATCTGACCCAGTCTAGCATGCCAAGTACTTGCATCAATCTCCACATTACTAGAAGATACAATTAAAGAAAAACAACCATCAACATTAACTTTGCACACATTATAGTCAATGTCTAACACCATAAAATCATTCAATACATAACTAGAACCATAGTAAACTATTCTAAACAAAATATCAATATAATCACCATGCAAATTAAATACATAACCTAAGCCATGAAGAACAACTAGTGAGACCAAGTTTCGCCGAATATCTTGAGCATAGAGGACATCATGTAGGAATAGGTTTCGACCACCACGAAAGGTTAATTTACATGTGTCAATACCCTTCACTTTAACTCTTAAGTTATTTCCAACATATATCTATCTTCTTCTAGCCTCTATCCGACGATACTCCACAAATGCTCCTTGGTCTCTAGTTACGTGGTTTGTTGCTTCCGAGTCTACAGTCCACATTAGATGGGATTCAGCAAGCATTACAGTACTAGGAACAAAAGCATTACTCAAAGTAATAGAGTAATGTGGTACCTTTTTCGGCTTAGTGTATTCACGAGTGAAGTGGCCCAATTTACCACAATTGTAGCACATCATCTTGGCCTTGTCCTTCTTCCCACCACGCTTCTTACGTCGGAAAGTTTTGGCTCTCTTGGATGCCTGATTAGTCTCTTTTTCTTTATTGTTGAATTTATGGTTCCTCTTGATTTTAAAGCCCAAACCTTTGTCCGAACCTGATTCAGCAACATAAGCATGGGTAGAGGATTTTGCAGTCTCTAGGCGCTCATCTTCTAATTCCAAACAACACGCAATGTCGTCAAAAGTGACGATATTCTCATTATGCGTCATAATGATTTTCATATGTTCCTAGCTCTCAGGAAAAGACCTTATAATAGCCTGAACTTGTTGTTCGTTAATTAAGGTATGACCTGTCTACTTCAGCTCACGTATCATATTTGACATCTCCCAAATATGTTGCCTCATCGATAGATTTGCGCGCTTCCAGTATGTGTTAAATTTGATGATGAGCCTCCTCAACTTAGTAGCAGACGTACCTCCAAACTTATCTTTCAAAGCAACTCACATTGCTTGAGCTTTATTATAACTTTTAAACTCACGTATGAGATCATCTTGTATACAACTCAGCAACGTGATGCGAGCAATGGTATTTTTCTTTTTCCAAGCTTGAAAAGCTTCTTGATCTCTTTTGTGTTGAGTAAAAGTTCCATGCTCAAGTTCATCCATGATGTGGTTGAGCGTTTCCAAAATTTCTTGCTTCTCAAGGTTATATTTAACTTTTTGGTACTAAATATCATAATTGTCACCATTCAGCTTCTCACCCTTATTGAGGTTAACCGCAATGGTCTTGGGTACTGAAGCCATAATCACTATCTACTACACATTGACATAATAAATGCAAAATCAATACTAGCACATTTTCCACATAAATATACATATTTTAATTTGCAGCAAAGACAAACTAAATTAATGATAATTCAACAAAAGACACCAAAACGAAAGTTCACGATGTTCCTAATCAGTTTCAGCATACGATTGTTCTATTATCATTAATTTGTTTAATTTATGTAAATTTTAAGTTCTAGGTGAGAATTTCTTCTAATTCTACCGACTAACGAACTTCCACTAGAAAAGATAATTCACAAAAAAATATTTAAAACAATGATCACATCCTTTCTAGCAATCATATAGCATGGCATGATGTAAATCAACAAATAGAACATTCATGTAACAAATATAATCAATAGCGGAATTTATGACGTAACAAAAAATTAAGGATCTCCAGCCATTGTTCGAGTATGCTCAGATTAGGGAATTGCAAGCATGGTAGACCATACACATGCTATCATCGAACTAAGCTCTACACAATCTCTATGTGGTCATTTGCATGTAAGTGTTGACATCTAATTTTTAACTCATTTTTTTTAAAATTTTCAAAAATTTCAAAATTAGAACTAGGAATCTTGGCTAAGCCTAGAGACCTATTTCTAAACCAAAAAATAATTTTTTAAACATTTTTCTGCATTTTGCCTTAATTTCTTTTAGTCAAAATAGGTGAGAAAATCAAGAAAAATAGCAAATGGAATCAGAAAATTCCATGAAAATAGTCATTAGTCTTATTTTAAATCCAATTTCATGAATAAATTGTCAATTTTGAAAAATCTCAATCGGGTATATGTTTTTCCCAAAATTGGGCAAAATTAAACCCGAATTGAACCAAAAATGCAATTAAATCTTTTTTAGTCATTTTTAAGTCATAGTGTCTTCATAACAAATGATTCTAGGACCCTGAATTATGTAATGGTCAGTCCAATTGTACAATTTAACATAAAAATTAAAAATCCCCAAAATTCAATTGAAATTTAAGAGTTTTGAACCTAAATTGGGAATCGTGCCTAATATGAAATTGTTGAACCATGAGGCCATCATCCCTAAGGTTAAACATATATGGGTAATTCAATTTTGGCACCAATTTTTCCTAATCAGGTCATTAGGACATTGAATTGAACAAAACCTCAATAACCCGATTATAAAAAGTTAATAAATTAGAACATGATTTTGTCAAAAATTGGGGAAAATTACCTTTTTGGGTTCAAAATATGGTGAGGAATTCAATTTTGGATTTACATTTGGAAAATTGGGGTAAAATTGGGTCGAATTTGTGAATTTAGACCAACCCGGGTCTGTCGGGTCGACTGGGTCAACCCGACCCGACCCGGGTTGGTCACCTTCTTCACCCGGCTTGCCCAAAACACAATAAACCCAGAAAAAAACCAGTTCACGCCTGAGACTTTGCCAACTTCATGTGAGCAATTTAACACGTTTTAATTGACTCAACTAGCTGGAGATTCTCCAGCTGGCACCAGATAATCATTCCAACCGATTGAAAGTCGATGGAGCAAACTTTGGGCGGGAAAAATGATCAACAAAAAGAGAAAAAAAAACTGATTCAAGGGGGGGACCTGTTCGACGAAATGCCAAAGAGGAAAAGGAGAGAGAAAGAAGGGAGATCAACGAAAAAGATCTAGAGAGAGAGAGGGTTGAGAGTCCCCTCACGAGTGTTTGGTGCCGCCGTGGATGGTAGAGCACCGGTAAATCATGGATTGGCTGTGACTCTCCCCTGGTTGTTCCAGTCGACTCGGCTAGTCCTGAAAGCCTGAAAACGAGCTCCGTCCGGCGCACCAAGACCTACTTCGGCGAATCAGAAGCTACTAGGGTGAAGTTCAAGTGTCAAGGAACAATTATAGAGGCTCGAATTAGTTTGGAAATCCTTTTTAATCATTGAACGAAGAAGGTAAAGTCGGTTCATAATCATTTTTTTCAAAATTTTCTAGAATTTAGTTTTAATCCCAATACGAATGTTTGTGTGATTTCCATCAATGAATCTCTGTATTTTGATGTTCAAAACTAGTTTCTAATCAAGTTTTCTATTGTTTGATTGCATTTTGTGCTAGTAAACCATCAAAACCATGTCAATCTACCATTAAAAACCTTCGCCAGAGCTCGGGAAACTTCGCCGGAGTGCTCCCTGTGGCATTAAGCTACTCAAGTCAGCTTTCTTGACCTTGTTTGATGTTTTTGTACTAGATTGAAATTGAATTAGACAGCTAGGGCGAGTATGGTGATAGTTTAAACTATGAAATTGCAAAGTTTAGTTAGAAATGGATTAGGTTTTTTTCGGACTTAAATTTCGCTGGCTAACGAACGTCCACTGGTGTTCCAATTAGTCTAGATTGAAAATAGAACATATAGACATCACAATGGTATAATCGGAATGGTGAAATAATTGCCGGAAGGCCATCGGCGATGATCACAAACCGGCGGTCTTGAGAACGTTTAACACCAAACCAAACCCATAAGGCGTTTATGAAAATGCCTCAATGAAAAATGCCCAAAACGACGTTGTTTCGGCGTTGGGCTTGCCGGAGGAGGTGATCAGCAATCGGCGTTGGCGAAGCCCGGCTCGGTTAGGCCGAACTGGGTTAAACCAGGCCGATCCGGTTTATTTTCCCAGCGGGAAATTTCAAAAATATATAAAAATTATAAAAAATTTGAAAAATATAAAAAAATTTTGAAAAATTGAAAAAAAGAATTCAGAAAAATAGAAAATTCACAAAAAATTAGAAAATTCATAAAAATTCAAAGATTTTCATAAAATTCATAAAAATTCAGAAAATACAAATAAAAAATGTAAAAAAAATTGGAAAATCAATAAAAAAATTGAAAATTTGGAAAATTCATAAAAAATTTTAGAAAATCATAAAAGAAATTAATTCTCGATTAATAAAATTTCTGTAAAAAAATAAAAAAAATCATCTAAAAAAATCAAAAAAATAAAAATTTTTGAAAATTCACAAAATGGTCTAAAAACATAGTGGCCAATCATAAAAAGTGAGATTTGAATTTTTGGAAGTGCCCAAATGGCATTTATAGAAAATTCCAAATTTAGGGGTTATAACCCCTAAAAAATCCTAAAATCCTAAAAAGTATAAATCATGAAATGAATAAGCTTCTAGAGTTTTATTAAGGTTTGGGTGTTTTGATTAAATTTCGTTTTTAAAGACCACTTAGGATTGATTGACTTTGATTATGCGTTTAATACTTGTTTGGTTCTTCCTGCGATTAGACTGAATAGAATTAGTGGGTAAGCCTCGGAAATTCGCACGACACGTTAGACATCGTATCGTTCTTAGGTACCGAAAGGGCATTAAAAATCTCGATTTGGGATCAATAACGTAACCAAGTCCTTGTACTTAAAATCTCTGGTTCGTAGAATCATGGTACTTTTCCCGTACCTTGGTTAGGTTTCTATTTTACCTACTAATAATGACTAATGATGACTCTAAAGTCACAATCCTAGACTAAATAAAAAATCACCTTCCATTGTCACGTAAGGTATAGTCTGGGAGAGACCCTTACACGGAAATACTTCTTTAGCACGCAAATCTTGAAAACCAAAAAAAAGGTGCGGTGCGACAGTAAGTTAGTTTCTCTATTTCCAAAACCATAGGAAAATACAAGTAAAAAATGCCATAATACCCCAAAAAAATACGAGTATTTAGGGTTCCGTATGCATTTTAATACCTTTAAAAACTTCAAACATGTAAAATAAATAAACCACAATGTAGATAATTTCAATATGAACACAACAGTACCAATCACAGCCTGATTGGAGCTCTCACGTGCCCACACGCGCCGCCTAAGTGTGCGACGCGTGTGGTGCATGCGCCTCTCCAATACGGGCTTCCTAAGAGTTAAAGCAATGATTGATGACCGCACCAGTGTTGACAATCCCGTCAGGTCAAGGATGATATGAGATCTATAGTGACGCATCGCTAAGGGGATTGGGATATGTGCTAATGCAACACGGAAGAGTAGTGGTATACGCATCGCAATAATGAAGACCGCATAAGCTGAATTATCTGACTCACGACTTGGAATTGGCCGCGATTATCTTCACTCTTAAGATTTGGAGACACTACATATGTGGGGAGAAATTTCAGATTTATACGGATCATCAAAGTTTAAGGTATTTATTCTGTCAAAGGGAATTTAACATGAGACAGTGTCGTTGGATGGAACTCCTTAAGGACTATGATTGCAATATTCTGTATTACCCTGGAAAAGCTAATAAAGTAGCGGATGCACTAAGCCAGAAATCGAGCATCGCACACATGATGATCAAGGAATAGACTCTATTGAAGGGAGTTCGAGATTCGAAGTTTAAGTTTGAAGTGAGTCATATTTCAAGTCTGCTTGCCACATTGAGGATTGAACCGGAAATCCAGACTAAGATTAAAGCTTTATAATCGATGAACCCGGAGATTCAGAAGATTCTGAAAATGGATGTCACAAAAAGGAAATTGAACTTTCAGGTACTCGAGGATGGGATTCTGAAGTTTCGTGGACGGTTGTGTGTGCCCAGTAATGTAGAACTAAAGGAGGAGATTTTGTTAGAAGCTCACTGTAGCAATTACAGTATTCACCTGGGTAATACAAAGATGTATCAGAACTTGTGACAATATTATTGGTGGAACGGCATAAAAGTGGATGTAACCAAGCACATGGCTAAGTGTTTAACATGCTAACAAGTAAAGGCGTAGCATTGCAAACTGGGTGGAATGTTACAGCCATTGGAAATCCCTGAGCAGAAGTGGGAACATGTCATGATGGACATTGTAATGGGATTACCGAATAGCCAGAGGGGTCATGATTCAATTTGGGTGATAGTTGACCGATTGACAAAGTCAACACATTTTCTATCGGTGTGAAAGGACTTCGCCTTTGAAAGGTATGCTGAGATATACATGTGAGAAATAGTCCGTCTTCATGTAATGTGGGTGACAATTACTTCATACCATGATCCTAAGTTTACTGCCGCTTTTGGAAAAGTCTTCATACGGCATTAGGAACGAAGTTACAGTTTAGCATGGCCTATCATCCCTAAACTGATGGCCAGTTTGAAAGGACAATTTAGACTTTTGAAAATATGCTGCGGGCATGTGTATTGGATTTTAAGGGTAGTTGGTAGGAACAGTCGTATCTAGTTGAGTTTGCCTACAACAAAAGCTATCAACAGAGTATCAGAATGGCACCATTTGAAGCGTTGTATGACAGAGTTTGCAAAACGCCGATTTGTTGGGATGAAGTTGGTGAAAGGAGCATCACGGGTCCAAAGTTAGTTCAACAGTCAATCGAAACAGTTAAGATGATTCGGGATAGGTTTAAGACTACTCAGAGCCGCCAAAAGAATTATGCAGACCGGAGACATAGGCCTTTGGAATTTCAAGTGGGGGACCACGTTTTCCTCAAAGTATCACCGATGAGAGGATTGTCACGATTTGGCAAAAAAGGGAAGTTGAACCTGAGGTACGTGAGTCCACTTGAGGGCTTAGAGAGAATTAGTACTTTGGCCTACCGTCTCGCACTACCGCCGAATTTGTTCCAAGTTCATAACATATGTCACATGTCTATGTTAAGGAAATACGAACCGGATTCAACCCATATACTGAATTATGAAGAAATAGACGTGGACGATAGAGTGTCGTACGTGGAAAGGCTAGTAAGGATCGAGGATAGAATGGAATGAGTGTTGCGGAGCAAGACAATTTTGATGGTCAAAGGAATTTAGAAGCATCATGGAACCGAAGGTGCGACAAGAGAAAGCGAAGAGTTGATGTGACATCAATATTCCCATTTTTTCGAATAATTGGGTTGGGTTGTAAACTTCGAGGACGAAATTTTTATAAGGGGGAAGAGTTGTAACATTCCGAATGTCAACCCATTTTTGGGATTTATAAAACGTGTATTTCATCAATGCGCTTATAGTTAAATCTCGCCTAGAATTGATCACTCTCGGGTTATTTTTAAATTTGAGATTTCGCTAAAATCGCACTTGATTAAAATTGGCCGTTATTTATAGCCTGAACTTTGGTGTCAAATTTCTTAGAGTTTCGTGATGAATTTAATTGGATTGTGTCGATATTATTATGGCCAGTGTCAATAATGCCTGGAATTCGTGAAAAGTGAAATTTGAATCGGGTGCTGATTTTTACTAGTAGACTTCCCTCCTAGTGTATATTAGTTAGTGTTTTTGGTCTTTTTACTAATTTATAAATTAGGGTTTTTCGTGGGCCGTTGGATCAACTTTGAGTTTGAATGTGGGCCGTTGGATCGTACTCATTGAGTTATCTTTCTCTCTCTCTCTCTCTCTCCCTCTCTCTCTCTCTCTCCCCTGCGCACGTCCCCTTCTCCCCCTGCCCATGCAGACCTACCCCTCTCTCTCTCTTTCTTTTTCCTTCTTCTTCTTCTTTCTTCTTTCTTCTTCTTCTTCCTCCTTTCCCCTTTGTCGCTGCCCCTGCTCCCCTTCTGCCCAATTGCCATTCATCCCAACCGTTGCTCACCAACCATCCATTTTGCACTGCTCACCACCGCGCATCTAGCCGTCCAGCCACCGCTCGCCGTCGTTGCTAGCTCGCCGCCAACTTGCCCAGCAGCTTGCCGCCGCGAGTCTCGCCGCCCCACTCGCTGCTTGCTCATCCTGTTGCCGCCCAGCAGCTACTCGCCTCATTGACATCGCCGCCGTTGTCGCCCATTACCATTATTGCTCACCGGCCAGTTCGTTTACCAGCCAGCCTGGCCGATCGCCTAGCTCGCTAACCAATTTGCTCACCAGCCAGCCGAGCCGCACGCTTGCTCGTTCACCGTCACCGCTACCGTCGCCCATCACTGTTGCCACTGCCATCGCCCGTCGCCGTCTCCGGTGCTGCTTGCTTGGTTGCTCACCGACAGCTTACTCAACTTGCCATCGCCAGATCACCCGGCCATGTCGCCTAGCCCGCTGCTCAGGCCTTGGGCGAGCTCGCCTGGTCACTGCCTTGGGCCATGGCCGAGCCATCCCAGCCGATGCCTTTGCTGTACCATATGCCTTGCCCATGCCCAACTGCTTATCAGGTACTCACTAGTCTGCCCAGTTCGCTACTCAGCTGCTCGTCTATTGCCCGGTTAAGTGCCCTGCTCGGGTGGAGCACCTCGTCCGTGGCCTAGGGCCGTGCCGAGGGCCGTGCCGAGGCCTTGCCCCATTGGCCAGCCGCTACACTAAGCCCGCCACTACCCTGAATGGCCATGTGGTCCCCTTGCTAGTTTTCCTTGGGCCAAAACCTAGGTAAGTGACCTCATAATCCCTAGTTAGTACTTTGGGTATTATTAGACTTGCTTAGGGGTTGATGAGTGTTGGTTTAGTGACAAAGTTAGGTATAGATTAGTTAATTGAATGTGATTGGTTTATGGATTATGTGGTGGTGAATTTTGTGGCTAAATTAGTGATTGATTGAGATAGGTTTAATGATCGAGTTGTCGTGGCGTTTGTGGAGGAAATCGATACTTGAATGTGGCTGACTTGAAGGTCGGGTTGGTAGGCTAATGTGGTAAGCATAACTTGAATTTGAATAGTATGACGTGCTAGATTGGTATTAGCGAATTGTGTGTGGCATCCTTGCATGAGGAATGTCTTGAGTCGTAATTACGCTGGACTGAGCCCGGATTGATCGGAGGGCTGCCAACTTGAGGTGTGGTTACGCGGGTGTGACTAGAAAGGTAAGAAATGACCTGAGGCGTGGTTACGTGGATCGAGAGAAATGTCCTGAGACATAATTATGCGGGACTGAGCCTGGATTGATTGGAGGCCTGCTAACCTAAGGTATGGTTACGCGGGTGTGGCTAGAAAGGCAAGAGATGACCTGAGGCGTGGTTACGCAAATTAAGAAAAATGTCCTGAGACGTGGTTACGCGGGACTGAGCCCGGATTGATCGAAGGGCTGGACTTGAGGTGTGTTGACACGGGTCGTGGTTAGTTGATTGGACACGCATGCAAAATATGTTTGGTTAAATTTGGTGAATATACATGGTTATGGAGTTCAAGTGTTTATGTTATGTTTTTGAGTTATTATTGCATTATTGTGATTTGAGGCGAGGTAAGCGTGCATGAGAATTCTATTATGTCGATTGCTAGATTGCATGTTGGGACTTATCTGGGTACGCATTGGCCTAGGTGGGGTTTAGGTTGTCTGCTTATTGAGATTTATTCTTATTGCTGTAATGCAAACCATTTCAAATCCTCGACCTCGACCTTGAATCACACCGCCACCTCAGCATTTTGGGGTCTCTATGCATACGTTGCATGAGGAGACAGAGTATCCAGTAGGTCTACATCAGACTTATATTAGGCACCTTATAACGGTCTGGGTAGACGTAGGCCTAGTCGATTTGCAGCGTCACACTTACTTGGCCCAGTTGTATCCAGACAGGTTGGGGTTAGTTGGCCTAATCTGGGATTTTGAGGGACAATAGCATGGCAACGAGGATGCCGTGGATTAGGAGCCCAGGGATGTATATGTTCCTAATGGTGAGATTCTGGACTCCGAAGATCCCCCGGAGAACCCTGGTCCCAAAGTCGAGCCCATACCAAAACCTGTAGCGCCTGTGGATCTCGAGTTCAAAGAGGAACTGGAGGAGTCTGAACCTAAGAAGAGCCCAAGCCTATGCCAGAGCCCATGAAGTCCGAGCCTGAGGAAGAGCCGGGTAATGAGAAAGAGCCGATCGAGATCAACTCTGACACGGAGTCGGAGTCTTTAGGGTCTGATTCAGATTGGGCGTCGTAGGAGTGTTTGGGTACTAGCCAGAGAAGCTTTTGGTAGAGCTCTTTTTGTGCAGCCAGCTAGTCTATCCTACCACCCGTCCTTTTTTTTATGATAATGGTTGATGTTGACCCTAGGAGCTTAATGTCTGATTGTTTGGCCGAATGTTATAAGTGACTGTTTTCCATTGCTATGAAATTATTATTTTATGCTGTTATTATCCCTCTGTCATTGTAAATTGTCCAAGTCGTTGTATTTTGCTTCCGCTTGCGTATTCATGTGGGTATTTCATTTGGGTCGGTGACACGTCCTAGGACGTCGCGTTCGATACGACCCTTGAGGGGTGTTGTGAGCCCGTCAGGATCCGGGGCGTGACAGGTGCGCTGATTGGTTAGCAAACTTTGCTCCGGTTACTAGTACGGAACATTATCTCTGAGACACACCATCAAATGGGTTAATTGTTTTCCTGTTAGGTGATCAAGTTGGAGTTAGTTTTCCCCATAGAGTTATCATGTACTAGGCACTAGCCCTCCTTTGTTACCAAAAGAAAATTTTGGTCAAGGGCAAAACTGAGTGAGTCATATATGGTCTAAATAAAGACGATACACATTAAGTTGCCGAGAACTTTACTAGAGAGGACTTTGGCATCTCTAATTGAATATAATCTATGACTTTGGGTATGTTAATACCCACGAATTCAATTTTGAACATTCCTTTTTTATGTAGCTAGCAAGTATCACCTAGAGGGGGATGAATAGATGATTTGAGTGATTTTGAAGAATTTAAAGCGAAAACAATTTATAATCAATAAAGTTTGAAATGTTCATATTTTGAATATGCTAGTGTGTAGTGTAAACAATATAAAGATAGATCAAGGATAGAGAAAATTGCACCCAAGAAGTTATAGCGGTTTCGCTTAGATCAAGCCTACGTTCACTCTCCCATACTGACTGCCCACTGGCTGGATTTCACTATATGATCAAAAGGGATTACAAGTTATGTATGATAACACTCGGTGAATGATAGAACTCTCTATCTTACACAATCGCTCTTACATAATGTTCTTCAAAATCTTAGTATTTAGCTCAGGAAAGACAAGTAATAGAATTGGAATGTGCTCAAACTTTGGACTTATTGAATCTTGATTTTTTTTGCTACCTTCTGCTCCTTATTAATCTCCTTTTATACTCCTTCACTTCCAAATTAGCCGTTGTACAGTCTTCAGAGGATCATCTTCAAATCTTCACCTTGGATAGATTTGTATAAAATAGATTAAGTAACCGTTGGTTGACAAAATCACAATCCCACTAAATTTGATTTCCTAAACAACTAGAATCTTGATTTCATAAGTAGAGCTTTATTCATTATAATATATACTTGCCATAATGTTTGATTGTCAATTAATTAGCCTTAAATTGAGTCAATCAAAATTTTCTTTTTGTGAAATCTACGTCAGATCACTAGCCGTTATATTTCGTTTTGAATAAATTCTGAGTTTGAAGAATTTCTGATTCTTGCTTGTCCGTCAAAAACAAAATCAACGTATGTCTTCAGTAAAGTTTGAGCTCTTCAAAATTATAGTTTGAAGTTCTTTGACATCTTAAGATAAAGTTTGAGTGTCTATTTTCAGTAGAATATGAATTTCTCGTTCTAAAACTCGTAGAGTCTGAAGTTTTCCTTTTGAACTTCGTAAAGTCGAAGTGTTCAAAAAGTTAAGTTCGCTTGTAGTATTAAAGTTACCACTTCCAGAATATATTTGTCAGGATCAAAATACTTCAGAGTGTATATCAGATTTACAATATTAACATTGATAGTTTTGTCAACTTCAAAATCTTTTTGGAAATTTCCTCAATAATCTCCCTCTTTTTTTATGATGACAAAACTTTCATGCAGATTAAAACATTTGAAAAGAGAAAATAAGCATAAATATCTATTAAGCGCATAAGGCACAGATAATAAATATAAGTGCAAATTGTAAGATCTGTGTCCTTTTCTTTTCTTCAAGTCCATCCAATAACCTGCATGTTAAAACATAGTATGTTTGCATATCAAGTAGTAATACCCTACTTCATTAAAATCTGCATATATTCTCCCCCTTTTTGTCAGCAGCAAAAATGGATATTTTAAGATCAAACTGAATAACCATGTCAGTCGCACAAATCAAGTCCAAATCAAAGTAATAGTTCAAATTACACATCCAATTGCAAAGTTTTAATCAAGAGAGGGTATGAAGCAGGCTATTTCTTGGAAAGGGCTCGAACAAGCTGGAAATTCTCCAGGATTTGAACAGTTTCCTTAATTTTGAGACAACATTGGTCAACAGCATGCTCCATGTTGGTTGAATACTGAGCAATTGCCTTCTCAAGATCTGCCTTGTCTTATTCTGCCTGAAGACGAAGATTCTAACTGTTTTCCTCAACAATAGCCTTAAGTTCTTCATATCTTCTTCAAGAACTAACTATTTTTCTTTAATTTCTAGCAGAAGTTTGAGTATGGTCCTATCCTCTAAAGGCGATCCCTAAACATGTTCATGTGCAGACTGTTCAAACTCACATTCTTTCTCGGTCGGAATCTCTCCCTAAATATCTGCATATTTTGTAGCAACATTCTCTTCCATTGTTTGTTTAGGGTGTGGTTATGGAGATTGACTCTCTTCTATCACCATAAGAACAGTGCCTTGTTCCTATTATCTTAAGCTCGATTCCTCTGGTGCTGGTTCTAAATCCTTGTCTACAAGTTTTGACATTTGTGCAACAGAACCTATGGACTCTTTTTCTTTCTCAAAATTGACCAACATTCTCTCCTATATCAAGGCATTATGTTTCATCCTCTTCATCTCTAAGAAGGAGTCTTCTTCTCTTTCTATACACTTGTAAAGGACTTGTTGAGATGGCCTATTCCCTTGCTTTCTTCTTTCTTCTTCTTTCTCTCTTTCTTCTCTCTTTCCAGTAAATTGTGCTTCTATCTTCTCACCAATCTTTCCTTTGGCTCTGTTTCATGCAATCTCTCTTTCCTTTTTGACATCAAATTGCTTAAAATTCTTCTTTGCAAGCATCTTCTCCCCAACATACATTAAAGAAATAAAAGTTTTGCACAAATAATCAGGAATATTTATATTGAGATAGATAAATGGACCATGTAGTTTGACGGTGCAACTAATTTATCTAGATCAGGAACTAGAGCAGTGCCGATTTTACCAGAAGACGAACATTATCCAATATTTGCAAAATTGACATTTCCATGCACTAATAACGTTGCTAAGTACGAAGCATGTATTCTTAGCTTACAATTAGCCCTAGGAGATTGCGAGTATATAGAGATTTCATGCTCATCATATTACAAATAACTGATGAGTGGCAAACTCTAGATATCAAGTTGATACCCTATCACAAATACTTAGAAGGAATGGTGAAGGAATTTGAAGAAATAACATTTGATTATATTCCAAGAGCTCAAAATCATTTTGCAAATGCTCTTGCAACATTGTTATCCTTATTGCAAGCTGAAGATGATATCGATGTAAAACCATTGAGAATTGACATTCTCGAACAACCAACTCATTGCATGGTGATTCAAGCAGAGTTTGATAACGAACCATAGTTCCATGACATTAAGAAACATCTCAAAACTAGAGAATTTCCTAAAGGAAGCTAACCAGGCAACAGAAAGTTTATAAAGAAGATAACCACTAAATTCTTCCTTAGCGATCAAACTCTTTACAAGACATCATTTGATTTAGTCCTATTAAGGTGTGTCGATACTAAAGAAGCTGAACAGATCATGAAAGAAATCCATGAAGGCGAATGCGGGCCACTCATGAATGGCCATCTCCTAGCCCGAAAAATTATGAGGCTGGGATACTATTGGATGACAATTGGAACGGATTGCATCCATCATGTGAGATGTTGTCACCAATGTTAAGTTTATGAAGACAGAATTAATGCATCGCCAAATGAGCGGCATCAAATGTCAAAGCCATAGCCATTTTCAATATGGGACATCGATATGATCGGTCCAATCAACCCCAATGCCTCAGATGGGTATCACTTCATCTTGGTTGCAATCGATTATTTCACCAAGTAGATTGAAACAAATTCTTACACAGCCACCAAGAACGTTGCAAGATTCATTAGACGAGACATCATTACCAAATATGGAGTTCCACCAAGAACATCGCAAGATTCATTAAGCGAGACATCATTGCTAAATATGGAGTTCCATAAGCAATTATTATTAACAATGGCTCAAATCTAAATAACAAGATTATGGATAATTTGCTTGAACATTTCCACGTTCAACATTTGAGATCGTCCCCATGTCACCATCAAATGAATGGAGTAGAAGCGGCAAATAAGAACATTAAGAAGATATTATCCAAGACAGCTAAGAATTATCGTGGCTGGCATGAAAGGTTGCTATGTGCTTTAATGGCATACCGAACTTCAATTCGAATATCAACTGGGGCAACTCCATTTTTCTTCGTTTATGGAATGGAAGTTGTATTACCCATTAAAGTGGAAATTCCTTCATTAAGGATATTATCTAAATTGAAGCTTTCAGAAGCTGAATGGATTCAGCAGAGTGTAAACAACTCAACATAATTGATGAAAAGAGGTTAAAGGCTATAAGTCATGGACATGCTTATTAGAAGAGAGTTGCCAAATCCTTTAATCGAAAAGTGAAACCAAGGTATTTTAAGGTAGAAGATTTGGTAGTGAAGAAAGTCGTTCCCAGTAATTCAGATCCCCACGGGAAATTCACTCCAAATTATGAAGGTTCATATATTGTCAAGGAAGTTCTTCCTAGAGGAGCATTGATTCTTGTAGATATGGTTGGAACAGAATTAGCCCATCTTGTAAATGAAGATGCTGTAAAGATATTCTATCCATGAAATGAAATAATTTGGGTCACTCTAGAACATGTGCATATCATGTATATCATGCATTTCTTAAACATGTTTGTTTTTCTTGCAGAATAAAGCAAAAAAGGTGTCTAAGATGATCAAAGATCTCCTAAACCCCTAACGGAGTTGATAAGAGATAAAGGAAAGTATCGTTCCCAATTTACTTTCTTAAAATGTCATCTTTTAAATGTTCTTCCTTTTTGTCATCCCTAGGGAGCTCAAAGATAGAAAGCAATGAAAAGTAAATCCCCAATGGAACCAAAATGGAAACATATAAAAGAATTGGCAGTAATCGTTCCAATTGTTGTTAAGAATTGCTTGAATGAATTTTAACATTTGATTCCTAATTTTGCATGACCTTTATCAAGTCAAAAAGGAATATTATCAAAACGACCAGGAATTTGGAAAAAAACAATTTGGATTTTAAAGAATTTACTTTTCTGGAAAAATTGAACTTCTTTTTCCCCAAGCGGGTTGATGTAAAAGCTAAACAAAACAAAACAGATTATTTCAAAAATCAACTCAAAGAGTTTCAACTGAAAAAAGTTTTGAAACATGCATTCTTTGAGCATGCATTATGCACCAGAATTCTCTAAAAAGGATGATTTGACAAAAAGCCTTTGAAGATTTCAAAGAAAGCGTTCAAATAAAAACAAATGGAAAGACCTTCAAATGACGAAAGGTAAGCCATGTCCAAACACATCCCCTATACACTCGAGTGCAATGAAAGAATTAGTGCTAAAAGTGAAGAAAAAACCTCATTCTAAGAAAATAGGGGATGTTCGCAATGATTACATGAATTGAAATAATGAAAAGCAATTGTTTCACTATCCCAAACATATGATTATCTCTTGCAAACCAAATTTGAGCTTAAACAGTGGAGAAGTTTTTCAAAACAACCATGTTGAGAACTATCCTACATTGGGGCAAGTTAAGAGGTTTGTATACAACGTTTATGGAAAAAAGGATAAAGAAAGATTTTATTGCATACACTTGTATCAATCTTTTTGTGACAACTTTAGGATGAGGTCATATGGAAGCTCGCAACATCCCAAGAGGAAGAAGAGCATTGCATTTTTTATTCCCAAACAAATTACCTTTTGCGAAGTCTAATCGAGCCTGAATATTCATTTCAAAACCCTAAATTAGTGATCATCTCTTTACACCAAAGCATGAGCATATAATCCACTTTAGATAAATAAGAAACAAAAGGCATGACACAAAGTCCTTAGAACTCAAAAAGGTTAGAAGCCAAAAGATTTAGAAAAAGTAAAAGAATCAGGGGCACAAAAAAGCAATGTGCCTAGTAAAGCAAAGCCAAATGCCCAAGAAAATGAGAGTTCGAAGGAAAGCTCAAATGACCAAAAAAAGTCATGACAAAGCTCAAAAAGATCAAAGATCATAACAAGCAGTAAAAAAAGAGGAAGAAAAAAGATCATGGTGAGTATTTAGAGGACTCCTGTGGTCATGAAAGAGAAAAGATCTCTAGCAGACAAGAGGAAAAGGGGTGGTGATGCCAAGAAAATCACCAATTTGACAAAAGTCCTGAATTCAAAAACAAATGAGCCTTTTTGAACCTACCCAATACTAACATTACAACCTCTTTCCAAAGACTCTTCAGATTGGAATGTTGAGAGTGAAAACATGACTTTATGACAAGAAATTATTGCTCAAAGGAGTATATACAATAATGTCTTGTCCTGTTCTTAAGGTTCTTAATTTATAGACTCGAAGTGAGTCGAGAAGTAATGAAATTCTTCTCTTAGTCTTAAAATACCTATCCTTTAAATAGCCATTAACCAAGCTCACATTACAATCCTTTGAAAGACCTTATTGGATCAATCGGATTGTATACATTACGAACATCTCTGAGTACCTGAGGATCAGTTAAGAGAGATTAATTAAGGATCTCAAGATGATTCTCATTTCAAGTAGTGAATAAAAGACCAGGTTCATAGATTGAAACAAATCCTTTCTAATGAAGGTCTTCCAAATAATTATTTTAAGCATCCCCTGAAAGATTGCAAGCAACTTGCTCAAATATTTCCTTATAAAGGAAATTTGATCGTTTGAATGCATTGGCACAAAGAATGCATGTTTTCAAATTCACATTTCAAATAGTTTTTAATCAACTTAAAACCAAGTTTTCAAATAGTTTGTGGTAAACTTAAAACCACGTTTCAAATAGTTTTTGGTCAACTCAAAACCAAGTTTTCAAACAATTTGTGGTAAACTTAAAACCATGTTTCAAATAGTTTTTGGTCAACTCAAAACCAAGTTTTCAAACAGTTTGTGGTAAACTTAAAACCATGTTTCAAATAGTTCTTGGTCAACTAAAAACCATACAAAGTCCTATTGATGAAGAGCCACTAGACAAATTCTAAGTCCTACTGACGAGAAGTCACTAGGCAAATTAATCCTTAATGGCAAGGAACCGCTAAGCAAATCATCAAATTCTCAAGTGAGGAGCCTCAGGTACTCATGGTTTGTGAACATGTCCTTAAATCATGAGATCAGAATTCAAGTCATTATATTCATCACCATCACCAATTCACACTTTGGAGATAATCAGCAAAGAAATGCTCACAAACAAATAAGTTTTTCTTTCCCTTAATCATTAAGAACTTCCCAAATGCATTCAAAAGAGAAAATTTTGGGTTAGATCATGAATTTCAAACAAGATCCCTAATTAGTTGTTGTGAAATTTCTATTTGTTTTGTCTATAGAATCTATTAAAAGATCAGATGTCACATTATATTTAAGATCAACCTCTAACGAGCTCAATCTTAAAGAGGGGCAGCTGTTGACATTTGATTTTTAGCTCATTTTTTAATTTTTTTCAAAAATTACAAAATTAGGATTAGGAACCTTGGTCAAGCTTAGGAACCTATTCCTAATCCAAAAATAATTTTTTTTATAATTTTTCTTTAATTTCTTTTAACCAAAATAAGAAAGAAAATCATGAAAAAAAGCAAATGGAGTCCAAAAATTCCATAAAAATAGTCATTAGTCTTATTTTAAATCTAATTTCATTAATACAACATCAATTTTTGAAAATTTCAATTAGGAATGTGTTTTATCCAAAATTGGGTGAAAATAAGCCCAAATTGAAAAAAAAAATTCAATTGAGTCATTTCTAGTTATTTCTAGGCTATAGCGTCTTTACAAAAAATGATTTTGAAACCTTGAATTACATAATGGTCAGTCCAATTGTACAATTTACTAAAGAAATCAAAAAGCCCCAAAATCCAATTGAAAATTAGGGATTTTTAGCTCAAATTGGGAATCATTATCAATTTGAAATTGTCAAATTATAAGACCATCATTTCTAGGGTTAATCAATCATGGGTAATCCAATTTTGGCATCAATTTTTCCCAATCAGGTCATCTAGATATCAAATTGAATAAAAACCCTAAATGATCCAAATTTGCAATTTGAGAATTTTGGGTTTAATTGTGACAAATATTAGGGAAAATCACATATTTAGGTACAAAATGTGATGAGGAATCCAATTTGGGGTTAAAATAGAAAAATGGGGTTAAAATCAGTCGAATTTGTGAAAATAAACCAACTCGGGTCTGTCTAGTCGGCTAAATCGACCCGACCTGACTCGGGTCAGTATCCTTCCTTACCTAACTTACCCAGAACACTATAAATTCAGAAAAATTCGACTAACCCCGCTTCTTCACCACCTTACCTAGACCGATTAAGCATGTGTTAAACTTTGATTCCAGTTGAAGAATCTTCGGTTGGCATCGGAGATTCAATCTAACCAACTCAAAGGCCGATAATAACAAATTTTGGGCGGGAAATTAAGCTAGAAAAGGAGGAAAATACATTATTCCATTCAAGGAAGGTGTTCAATGATTTTTCTAAGAGAAAGAGAGGGAGAGAACGAGCGCAAAAGAGAGAGAACAAGCGTAAGAGTGAGTAGAGACTCCCGGGGCCGAGCAATCAGCTCTTTTTCAATTGGAAAAGTGTCGGCAAATTGGTCTCAATGGTGGGTTTCCTCACTGGAGAACCTGTGATGAGGCTGATAATCATCGACTGAAAATCGCGATCAGTTGGCGAGTCCAAACCTTTTCAAACAAAGCGGAAGCCACTAGTTGGGAGTCTAAGTGTTAAGGAAGGGCTATATAGTCGTCATTAGCCTCGGAAATTTCTTTTGATCCTCCTACGCAGAAGGTAAAGTCCGATCATGTGTTGTTTTAGGGTTTAGGATTTTTTAGGAGTAAAAACCCCTATGACTGTGAACATGTCCGATCAATATAAAGCCTTTAGGGCTTTACTAGGGTTTGAGTGTTTTGAATTGGTTTTCATTTTAGAGACCCAAATTAGGATTGTTTTGTTTGATTGCAAATGATTGTGTTGCTTATATTGATTGATTGAGTTCTCACGTTTAAAATGATTAGTATTAGTGGATGGACCTCGAAAACTTGTGTGGCACATTAGACACATCATATCGTTTTAGATACCGAAAGAGCGTTAAAGATCTTGATTCGGGATCATTAGCGTAACTAAGTTCCCATATTTAGAATTTCTGGTTCACAGAATCGTGGTATTTCTCCCGTACTCCAATTAGGTTTCTAGTCAACCTACCAATAATGACTAGTGGTGACTCCAAATAAAAAACATAGATTAAATAGAAAGATAAAAATTACACTCCACTGTCACGTGAGGTATGGTCTAAGAGAGATCCCCATTTGTCTAGTGATGGGATGTCAGTGAGACGTCTAGGCCAAATATCCGTATCGGACCTTAGTAACCCATTCAGGGATAGTTTTCCCATTCGTGACAAATGGAAATACCTCCTTAGCGTGCCAAAAGGCACGGTGCGACAAGGAGAAAATGAGATGGTTAGCCAAGCTTATGGCCATGCAACGACAAGTGAAAATAATGTGATGAATTTATTACCAAGGAATGAAAATACCGCTATAGGTCAGGCAGTGACCAATGGTAGTAATCTATTTGGACCAGCCTAGACAAAAGCAGCTAATGTGAATTTGGTTCCTCAGCAGACGATGTTGTACCAGTCGCATGACAACATGCCATCACGTGGTTTTACTACTCAACCTAACCTTTCCCAAGCATTGTTTAGAACAAATACTAATGCAAAAATCCAAGGGAGACTGCCAACATCACCACAACCAATACCTCAATACCCAATTCCAGAACCGCAATAGCCAATACCATAACAACTAGTGCGTCATTAAAACCATATAGAAAAACCATATACATGCCTTGCATTAAAACCGACTAAGGCAAACGAAAAGGGAAGTGTTATGTTAAAATCGAAGGATGTGCAATATTATTCTTTTGATATAAATAAGGTCAATGAGATATTTGATTTCCTTTTGGCTAATGGACAAATCAACCTCACCAAAGGCCAAGTAATACAAAGCAAAGAAGAATTGGTGGGAAAGAAATATTGCAAATGGCATCATTCGTGAAGTCATAATACAGTCGATTGTATTGTGTTGAGAAAGAATATTCAAGAAGCAATTCAACAAGAAAAAATCAGGTTTACAGATGATAAAAAAAGCTTCTATGGTTGTAGATATTGATCCATTTCCTGTCATGACTGGGATGGTGTCTTTAAAATCCAAAGGTAAAGTGGTACAACCAAATTTGCATGCTCGATGCGAAGAGGAGATTAACTATAACTCTTATTCAAAAGAAAGATCTTTTTCAACACGATCTCCCCCACAAAGAATGCCTTCTTGGGATTGATACAAGCACCAAAATTATGGCAAGTCAGCAGGACACTAGAGTTGAGCCCAAACTAACCAAACTATCGGTGATTCAAGACAATGGCCAACAAGGTGGATATCTTTCAAATAGCGACACGAAGAGGGTGACCCAAGAAGTGGAACATTGGGCGAACCTAGTGGTAAATTTGATTAATACGTCGACTATAGACCACCTCCTAGGCATTTGGGAAATGTGACAGCATCTAGATGAGGGGTAGAGTTCGATGATCTGCATGGAGGAGATGTAAAATTATCCATAGCACTTCGACGCCAAGGACTTTGAAAGTACCAAACGATCCATCAAAAGGTGAATGGTTCAAATCTAGAGAAATCCAAGGTCTGGGGGCAATATAACAAGAACTTAGAAAAGGAGATTGCAAAGAAAGAGGAAGATGCATGAGTTACAAAGGCAGGTCAATCAAATACATATCACTCAAGTTTCGCTAGCCCCTTATATACTTGGAAAATTTCGGGCTAAGAATCTGGTATAGAGAAGAGATCTAGGAAACTCTAGTCAGAATAAGAGGAATGATAGTTAGAAAAATCCCGGGATCAACGATAAAGTGGAATTCAAACCAGCTGTGTTATCAAGATTGGTTACTCCTACATGCTCACATATGGTTCAAGCTAGACTACCTTTACAATATAGGGTGACATCGGTCTATTCAACAGCCAATGGAGATTCAGTGGTCGATGAAGAGGACAAGGTAGAATTCCAATTCGATGATGAAGAAGAACTAATGGAGTTTGAGAAACCATCTTGCGAAGGGTCTAAACACCTCGGGGTGCTTAATATAAATGCTAGCATCGATGGCTACCCAGTTTCTAAAGTTCTTGTCGACGGGAAATCTACCATCAATTTAGTTCCACATAAATTCTTTAAAAAGATGGGAAAGAAAGATGAAGAGATTATTCCATCGAACATTCAGTTATCCGATTTCATAGGAGATGTAATTGATGTTAAAGGTATATTCGTAGCTAATTTGACTATGGAGTCAAAAACTTTTAGGACAACCTTCTACGTTGTCGAGGCAGATAGATCATATGACATATTATTAGGAAGAGATTGGATTCATAGAAATCAATGTGTACCCTATACTCTTCATCAGATGTTAGCCTTTTAGAATGGAAGCAAGGTTAAGTACATTAAAGCTAATAGCAAGGCTCATGTATCCTAGGTGCATGCTTTAAAGACTAATTGAGATTAAAAATAGATGCCCAGTGAAAATTCATGTGTTATCAAACAACCTAAAATTGATTCGAGGAATGTAGTATTCTACTGGTTTGATAAGGGAAATGTCGAGTGGATCCCTAAAAATGACCTGGTGGGATGTTTAGATAAGGTTGTCCATGGAGAACCTTACGTTATTGGATGACCTTAATAAGAGGTACACAACCTATAGAGCCGGATTGGGTGAAAAGTCTATAGATGCCACTGATCATATATTGGAGTTCAAAGAGTCACCCCTTAAAGAAGACAATAAAGTGATGGAAGCTCAAGACCCATTAATGGAGATTGATATTAGAGACTCTCAAAGCCGTTGACCAATATTCATTAGCACATTATTGGATGACATTGCGAAAGCCTAATTAATTGAGTTTTTAAGGAAATATAAAGATTGCTTTGCGTGGGATTATCATGAAATGCCAAGGTTAGATCGAGATGTGGTCGAGCATAGGCTGCCAATAGAAAAGGGGTTTCAGCTACAGAAATAGCCGCCACGATGATTTGCATCAGAAATTATTCACAAAATCAAGGAAGAAGTTTGAATGTTTGTTAGTAGCAAGTTTTATCATAATTGCGTGGTGTGTTGAATGGTTATCTAACGTGGTGCTAGTTAAAAAGAAGAATGGGAAGCTAAGGGGTAGGCATCGATTTTGGGGACCTAAATGTTGCAACCCCAAATGATGAATACCAAATGCCAATGGCAGGTATGTTGATCAATTCAACATCTAGCAATGAGATCATGTCATTAATGGATGGTCATTCAAGTTATAATTAGATATTTATAGCAGAAGAAGATGTCCATAAAATAACATTTCAATGCTCAGGAGCTATTGAGACGTTCGAGTGGTTAGTGATGCCATTCGAATTAAAAAATGCCAGAGCAACATAATAGAAGGCTATGAATCTTATTTTCCACAATATGATTAGAGATTTCATGGATATATATATCGACGACATCATCATTAAATCAGACCAGGTAAGCCATATAACTCATCTTGAACGTGCTTTTATAAGGATGCCAAAGTTTAAATTAAAAATGAATCCACTTAAGTGTGCTTTCGAGATAAGTGCAAGTGATTTTTTAGAGTTCTTAGTAAATCAAAGAGGGATAGAAATAGATAAAAACAAAGCAAAAGCTATCCTAGAGTTACCACCACCATCAAATAAGAACAATTATAGATGATTATAAGCAAAGTAAATTTTTTTCGTCGATTCATTTCTAATCTATCGAGCAAGATTGAGGTGTTTTCTCCACTACTTAAGTTAAAAACCAGGATCAGTTTGTTTGGAAGAAAAAACATCAGCATACTTTTAAACAGATTAACAAATATTTGACTAACCCACTAGTTTTGACGCCATCTAAGTCAAGTAGGCTATTGAAACTTTATTTGTCGACAACTAATAGTATTATTAAGAGTATGTTGGCAAAAGAAAACGATGACGCGAAAGAACAAGCAATATATTATCTCAGCTGGATGTTGAATGATATAGAAAAAAGGTATACTTTGGTCGAAAAATTGTGCATATCATTGTACTTCACTTGTACAAAATGATGCCATTATATGTTGCCGACCATAGTTCAAGTAATTTGCAAGACAGATGTTATTAAGTATATGTTGACCCGACCAATTATTAGAGGAAGAATTGCAAAATGGGCTTTTGCTCTGTCCAAAATACATATGAGATATGTACCGCTTAAAGCTGTGACATTCTGAAATTCGATCCACTTTTGAGATTTATGAAATAATTATCTCATCGATGCACTTTAGTTAAATCTCACTCAGAATTGATTACTCTTGAGAAGACTAACCAGTTGGGAATGGCTAGCTAGGAATCAAGTGTATGGACCTAAGTATTTGATCATGGATCGACACTTCAACCATAAGGATTGACGAGTAGATATTTTGGGCCATCATAGATCGATCCAAGGATGGCTATGGAACGATTCCCAAATGTTATATTATTAGATTGCGAGTGATTCCTATCACGCCCCGAGCCCAATCGAGCTCGCGACATACCTCTTTGGTTGAATACCACGACGTCCCAAGATATTGCTGACCCCACACATCAGAGACAAAGTACTAGCAAAAGCCACAAACACCCAAACAAAACTTAGAAAGGCGGTAATTGGGAAAATATACATTCATTATTGATTCAAACTTATACAATACACACCGATAACAAACTTAATGTACAAGCATTCCGACCTACCGAAGTCTAAACCACCGATATCAAAAGGACTAGTAGTCTGAGTATTCCCTATCTCCAAAAAGGGGACACTTCAAAAAGGCTTCTCTAACCACTAACTAACCCTTATGCCCTTTTAACGACGTCCACTCCGAGTCGGTCTCTACAGAATCCGATTCCCCCTGAGCCACCTACTCCTTTGAAGACTCCGAATTCGCCTTGATCACAATCGGATTATCTTCATCTCCCGACTCTAACTGAACCTCAAATTGATCCTCTGCTTCAGACTCCTCTTCCTCTGGTACCTCTTCAGGTTCTTCTTCGTGTTCCTCCTCTATATCTACATCTATCGGGTCGTACCCAGCCTGTGACTCCTCCTGCTCTGCATCAAGCTTAGTCACTATGGGTTCAGGTACTCTAGGAACTTGCTGATGTCCAGACTAAGCGAGGCTAGTGTCTAGTTTAGTCATCTCACCCTCAAGAGGGGGTATAGCCGATGGGTCCCAATCTCCTACTCCATCAAAAGGGACATCAAAACCACTGATAGGACCGAATTTGTCAATACCGTCCTGAAAACACTAGGCAGTATATGTGTGGGCTTGCCAAAGGGGTTGCCCTATATCTACCCAGACTATGGTGGTGTGCTTAATCCAAGTTATATTGTCATCTATCGAATACTCTACTATCGATTGCTCGGTGTGCATTGGGATGCGAAAACGCTGGGGCGATGGGAGATTCATGGTTCAGGGCGGGTTAGGTTCTAAAATTGTTTGATTAAATAACCATGAGAATACATCTCAACAAGAAAACACCCTAAACCCCATCTAGGCTAACACGTACCTCCAGACAAGTTCAAACACGAAATCACTCAATAATCACACAACGTGCATACAATACACTTACCTAGGCTCATACTGCATACAACCTACAAGTTAGTCCCAATTTCACAAATTCCAACCATATGCATTTTCCAGATTAATATCATGCCCAAAACAAAAGTCGAACCCATGGCATTCCCAAGCTTAGCATTTCACACACTTGCTCATGCACCATCACATTATTATCGTTAACTTTCTGACGACCCGCATTACAGTACACGCCTTAAGTCTACTTTCAATTCACGGTCCACATACGACCATCTCAAAATTCATAACACTTCTTAGCCCGCATTATAGCACATGCCTCAAGCTATGTTTCTTGCCAGCATTACAGTACACGCCTCAGGCTCAACATCCTCTATCTACGGCACAACCAGCGTTAACGAACATGCCTCGGGTTAGCAGTCTTCCGGTATTACTGGGCATCGTCCTGCGTTAAAGTACGCACCTCAGGACATCTCATTTCCCCGCGTTACAGTACACGCCTCAAGGACTAGTGATCACACGCACATCTCGCACCCATTGAACCTCGCGCATTTCACATATTCAATTGATGCACAAACATGCCCAAATTTCCAGCCAATCCAATTCAGCCCATGCTCATATAAATAGGTCCACATTTAAGCAATTGTCCTGCAATCCAACGAACACGCAAGGTCGCCACTAGACTAACAATCGCAGCCACTAACATGAGCATACAAACAACATAACCATGTTCACTTCAAGCCACAACAATTGCCACAACAAGCCACGTCACCAAATATCAAACCAAAACGTTTAAATCCCCGAATCGAACCTTACACCCATCATATCGAACCACAATTTCTAGCAACCAATCAGCCCCGAAATCATCACAAATTCACTCACAAATCAGCCAATATCAAATCCCAAATCAACTTACCAAAATAGCCCCTATACAGCTACTAATTAACCCTGAACAGCCCTTAATCTTGTCTGTTAGTACCTGATATCCCACATAAAGTTTAAGATGCCACTTACTTGAAATCCTAGGCTAGCTCGGGCAAGAGGGGAGGGCAACAAGTCGGAGGTCTCACGACGGCGGCGGCTGAACGACGGACTGTGGCTCGACCAGTGGGGCCATGGTCATGGGAGGAGGGGAAAGGGGACTGACTGAGAGAGAGAAAGACGATGAGGTGATGGTGATGACGATGAGGCCACAGCACCGCGGGCGATCGAACGGTGGCCCTCCGGCATAACGGGTGAGCGGCAGCGACGACTGGCTTGGCCAGCTGGCCATAGTCACGATAGAATGAGGAAGACGCGATCAAAATGGAGAGTGAGAGAGAGACGATGGCATGAGGGTGGTAATGGTGCAGCCGCGGCAACCCGATGGCCGAACGAATGGCAACGAGTAGACGGAGGCCTGGGCAGTGGCCGCGCGGCAAGGGGGAGAAGGGAGGGTGATCGGCCGAAGAGGGGGAGAGGGAGAGATTGTAGAGAGAGAGAGAGAGAGAAAGGCTAAATACCAATAATTGTTCCCCTTTTTGCAAAATGACCATCTTGTCCCTCTCTCTACTTTCCAATCGACAACCATGATCCGTTTTTATCTTGAGACCGACGGTTGAGATCAAATTTTTTGCAAAAATATCCAAGGGTAAAATGGGTATTTCATAAAAAGTCCAAGGGCAAAATTGTCCAAAAATTGTCATTTCTAAAATAGAAGTGAAATGACCAAAATGCCCCTCTCCCATTATACTTGGCCTTAACAAAGTCTTAAGGGTAAAACAGTCATTTTCCATTTCTTGCCGAAATTCGATTTTTCTGAAGGATTTGAACAATTATAAGGTTGATCACACTAATAACAACGTCGTCCAAATATCCTGTCGTGACTTTCTAAATTTCCGATGGCCAAACTTGGTCTCTAATCAATGACTAAATTTAAATAACGTAGCTTGAGCGTATATCATACTAATGGGTGGCTTTTGGAAAAATTCGCATATTCAACCCATGACCGATACTAAATCAAGCCACGTTTAAGCTCACTCGGATCGTGATGACCTTGGTTGTCATATCGCGAGGATCGATTGCTAGTTCCGACGAGCACGATCGTTTGGTATAGATTTAGGATCATTTGTCAATTCATCTCGTGGTCAAACAGAATGATCCATGATTCAATTGTATGATAGTGGCGAATTGATCCCTAGCTATCCTTAGATCGGCCTACATTGGCTCAAAATGTCATCTCGATAATTTATATGGTCGAAAGTAAGCTCACAATCGAGTTTCTTTGGTCACGCGAATTTAAATCCCTAATTAGCCTTTCCCTAACGATTAGTATTCCAAAAGTGATTAGTTCCGGGCGAGATCTAACTACAAGCACGTCTAGAAAATCATCCATTTCATAAATTCCAAGTGGGTCATATTTCAGAATGTCACAATTCTGCTTGACTATTATATGAATTTTGAACAATCATAAACCTAATTTGAACGATTGTGTCAATTGGAACTAGTGATTGACCTTTGCAATTACATGACTACCGAAGTTGCCGTGACTTGAGTAAAGTCGCGATTGATTGGTTTTAGCTATGAATTAGAATCCAAAATGGGAAGTCAAACTTTTGAAATTTCACAAAAATTTATCGAACATCGTCTCATTAAGCATAGCCAACCATTGGATCGCTCAGAATTTATCGGAAAAGTGTTATTTGGACTGGAAATGGAAAAGACCACTTTACCCTAGAGGATATTTGAATTCATTTGAAAGATTGAAGGGCAATTTAGACTTTGACACTTTCCCTCCTTGGTCGAAAATTATGGATCATTATACCCCTCCCCATCTTGTCTTTTTATTTTGATAGCCATTTAAGAATTTTGGAAAATTAAGGAGAGGAAAATTATGGCCTTGGATCTTGGCTTGGGGAAGAGGATAGAATGTGGACTCTTGGATTTGTGAGTGGGGTTCGGTATTGGGGTTTTGTTAGTAGAGTTAGTAAAAATCAAATCATGTTCTCTCCCTCTCCCTTATTCTCTCTTGCTCACTCTCTCTCCTCCCTTGCCCTCTATTTTCAGCCGAGCACCATCTCCCTCTCCACTTTGCTGATCTGCTTAGCCCGTTCCAACCACTGCCAGTCGTCGTGAAGCCGTCGAAGAACCATTGGTTGCTAGTCCTGCTACTCATGCCAGCACCTCTTCCTTCTCTCTCTTTCCTCACCATTTTCGGAACCAACTAGCCACTTCCAAAGCTAACACCACCCCTCACCGTGACCACCAGCTTATGCTCACCTCAGCCGTGGACTGTCATGACTGAAGCTGCCGCTGCCATCCTTCTCGTCCGATCGCCAGAACAACTGCTGGGCTTGGCTTTGCTTGGCTAATCTTGCTTGTCTTAAACTTAGGCTCCTAGTAAATATTCTCTAAGCCTTGGTTAGGATAATGGGTTATCAATGGCATATTTAGGGGCTAATTAGTGGTTGATTAGAGTTGTTTTGATAGCTGGTTGTGCCTGGTTGATGATTGGTTGTTGCTGGTTTGGTTCTCGGATTGATTGCTGAGGTGCCCTATTGTTTTGTTATTTTTGTGGACATCAATGTGGACCAAATTTGAGGAAATATTCTTCATGAAATTTGACCCTAACATCTTGTAGTATGTCATATATTAAATTTGTAATTTTTGGCAACCATTTTGGGGTATTCAAAAGTCCATTATTGGACCATCACAACTATACCAGATTTACTGTTCACCCGACCAATGTGTCTTTCTAAATTTTCATAAAATTTTTCAAAACTCTTTTGCAACAAACTTCCTCATGAAAGTTGTCAAGGATACTTGTTTTTATGACATATAAAAATTTCAAAGTTTTTCAAAGAGATTTTGATACTAATTGAAATGGATTTTGAAGGCCGAACTATCTATCCTGGCAGGCAAATTTCAATCTGACATTGGGTGACAAAAAGACCTGTGTACAACCGAAATTGGATTTCGTGTTCTCATGAAAAATATTTATCAAGATGTTTTCAGTGACATATCAAAAATTCATAACTTTTGGAATTGAATTACTATTTATTTCGAAAGGATTTCAGTTACTGTGCAATTGCCTATTTTTAGCCCAATTCTATCCAAATTTGGTTTCTCTCTCTTGGGAGTTTTTTGATGTTGTTGTTGCACTTCAGGGGCATGGCTGGAGATGAGTTGAACATGAATTGTGTGGCAATTGGCCAATCGAAAGATGAGAAATTGGTTTGAGTGTTGAATGCTCATACGCTCACATAATACCCTAAGGCGTTTATGCGGGGTTGTAACCCGTCTTGATGCGTTTTACGCAAGATGATGCCCTATTTATCATATGCCTGGGAGGCCCGGATGCCAATCGTGGTGGAGGCCAGATTGATGCTCCTCATGGAATGCCATCTTGATGCGTGTGACATGGGACAATGCCGTCGTCGATGTAGTGGGATGATGCCCAGTTACGACGAAAGCCCCCATAGCCTGATGCATTTTATGCGGGTTCAGGGAGCCCAAGAGGCCGCTAATAATTTGGACCTTATGATTGTGATATGCATTGTGGTATGCCATGAGAGACTATTATTGGGCATGTCTAGATTATTAAGTGTGCCATGCATGTGCTTGCCCCGATTTGACTTGTTATGTGTGATGAATGGTTGTCATGTTGTGATTGTATACTAACGTGCAGTGCTTGTGTGTGTGCCAAGACACGGTAACGACACCTTTGATTGTTGTGACACGTTGAGTGACAAACCTTGCATGCTCCGAACTGTTCTACGATACACATTAGCCTAAGCGAGGCTCAGGTAGTGACTTATTGAGATTATTCTCATTGTTGAATTATAAACCTTTTAGACCTCTGACCATGGACCTCAACGGCCCTCTACAACGTTTTGGGGTCCCTATAGACATAGACCATATATTGACAGAGTTTCTAATAGGGGAGGTTAGGGTGTATATTAGGCATACCAGTATAGCATGGGTAGACGAGGGTGAGAACGCTTGGAAACCACATACCTTTTTGGCTTGGTTTTATCAGGAGGGAGATGGCATATTTGGACCACTACGAGGGTTCGATGGTCTCCTAGATGATGGAGTAGAGGGATGGGACCCTATAGAGATCATGCCACCAGACGATGTCGTCACTAGCTCGGACACCGGCCCGAAGGATTCGAAGCCTGAATCGAAGCTGATGGAATTTGATGAGGAGCCGCCGTTTGGGGAGTCCGAGCTTGAGCCATCCGACGACATAGCCAACCCTGGTTTGCCAGAGTTTTTTGATTCCGATCCGGTGACACAGCCTGGCCATGGGGGTGATTGATCAGCTTAGTACTCTTGTCCGACGTGTGCACCTTTTGAGTAGTGAAGTTAGGATAACCCAATCACCTGACCCTTTTTTAATGTGCGTGGTTTATAGTGACGGCCTCTAGTAAGGCTCGTATGATGTGCAGTTGTAAGTAACGTTATGTGTATAACAATGTTTTGTCAACGTGATTCTAGTCTCTTTGCTACCCCGTTTAATTGTTTGTTGGATGGAGAGTTCAATTTGCTTCCACGTGTGTTGCTCTTTAGTTCGTTCTTTTGGATCGGCGATACGTCCTAGGATGTTGCATTCTTACCAACCGTGGCGGGATGTTGCGTGCTCGTGGGGATCAAGGCATGACAAAAGTAGTCAAGGGATAGGTAGTCACCGATTTCATTACAAAATACCCATGTATACATTTGGAAGAAGAGAACACTAAAGACTTGGTACGGGTGGTACCATGGACATTATATTTCGATGGTTCAAGTACGGCGATGACCTTTAGTATAGGAGTTTTATTTGTATCCCCTCATGAACATCGAACTAAACTTATGTGTAAACTTGATTTTAATTGTTCCAATAATCAAGCGGAGTATGAAGCCTTGATTGTTGGCCTTAACATATTGACTGATATGAAGGTACGATTTGTAAAAATAAAAGGAGACTCTCAATTAGTGATCAACCAATTATCAGGTTATTACCAATGTCTCAACAAAAACATTATTCGATACTTCGATATGACAAAGGTTTTGCTATACAAATTCTTTGATTATGTACTGGAACACATAAAAAGAAATGAGAACACAGAAGCCAATGAATTAGCTCAAATGGCATATGGTTATAAAATATCGAAAGAATTAGCCAGATTTATCATTATGCAAACAAAAACTTTGCCATCGATAGAAAATCAAATCATGATGGTTTAGTCTGATAAAGAGCATATCAATGTCAACGAAAGGGACTGTTGCGCCGCGCTTTTTTTGGGGGGGCTTTCGGGATTTGCGCTAAGGAGGTATTTCTGTATAAGGGTCTCTCCCAGACCATACCTCACATCACAGTGGAAGGTGATTTCTAAATTTATGATTTGAAGTCGCCACTAGTCATTATTAGTAGATAGACTAGAAATCTAATCGAGGTACGGGAGAAATACCACGATTCTACAAACCAGAGATTTTGAGTATAGGGACTTTGTTGTGTTATTGATCTCAAATTGAGATCCATAACGCCCTTTCAATACCTAAGAATGATATAATGTCTAACGTGTCATGCAAATTTCCGAAGCTTGCCCACTATTCCTATACGTTCTAATCATAGGAAAGAACAAACAAATATTAAATGTACCATCAAAGTCAATCAAGTCAATCAAACCTAAGTAGTCTCTAAAACAAAAATCAATCAAAATGCCCAAGCCCTAATGAAACTCTAATAGCCTGTTCATTTCATAATTTACACATTTTTTAGGGTTTTAGGGTTTTTTAGGGGTTATAACCCCTGAATTTGGAATTTTCTAAAAATTCCACTTAGGCACTTCCTAAAATTCAAATTTCACTTTTTATGGTTGGCCACGTGATTTTGGACCATTTTGTGCATTTTCAAATTTTTTTATTTTTTTCGGAAAAAAATTTATTAAAACCGTGAATTGATTGTTTATGGTTTTCTGAAAATCTTTATGAATTTTTCAAATTTTCAAATTTTTATTGATTTTTCAAAATTTTTATATGTTTTTATTTGTGTTTTCCGAATTTTCTAAATTTTTATGAATTTTCTGGAAATTTTTGAATTTTTATGAATTTTATGAATTTTTTTCGAATTTTCTAATTTTCTAAAAAAATTTCTAACTTTTTTTTTATGATTTTTGTGATTTTTTTATTTTTTTAGAATTTTCTAATTTTTTTTATATTTTTTAAAATTTTCTCGCCGAGGGGATGAACAGAACCGGCCCGGGCCGAACCGAGTGTCACCAACGCCAGTGCCGATCATCCCTTCTAGCGAGCACATCACCAAAAACGGCGCCCTTTTTAGCTTTCTTTATTAGGGCATTTTTACGAATGGGTAGTGTGCATGGATCTGTATTTATTCTCAAAGCCACCGATTCAGGCCCGTTGCCGACGACCTTCTGGCGACTATTTCGCTATTTCGTTTGCACCATCAACAAGTCCACATGTTCTAGTATCAGTTTAGTCCAATTAGAACGCAATCAGACGCTCGCCGACCGGCTAAAACTCAATCCAAAAACCCTAACCTTCACTGGCTAAAACCTGCATTTTTAAGAACCTAAATGATTATTTTACTCACCCTAACCGTCTAAATCGGTTCCAATTAGCATCAAATTATCAAACAAAGTTGAAAGGAAGCTTACTTCGATGACCTATGGTCACGATGACACTCCGGCGAGGCTTCGGGTTTTCTGGCAAAGGGGGTTTAATGCATGGCCAACTCAGTTCATGCGTTTTTTATGCCCAAAATGCAATTAATCAACATGAAAAATGATTAGAAACTAGTAATGAAAATCAAAATGCCAAGATTCAACAATGAAATCACTCAAACATGCACATTGAGGCCGAAACCAAAATTTGGAAAATTTTTGAAAAAAAACTGACTGTGAACCAACTTTGCTTGCTTGGTTTGACGATCAAACGAAATTGTCGAATTGTCTCGCACCTCAAGAGTTGTTCCTTGGCACTTGGTCTTCCTCCTGGTGCTTTTGGATTCATCGGAACAAGTCTGGATCGGTCGAACGGAGCTCGTTTTCAGGCGTTCCTGATCAGCCTTCCCTGACTAAAATAGAGTGGGGAGGTCACGATCAACTCAGGATTCGCCGACGCTCCGCCATCTAGGGCGGCACCAAACACTCGTAGGAGGACCCACAACCCTTGCTCTATGATTCTCTCTCTTTAGTTTGGCTCGGTTTCTCCATCTCTCTCGATCAATTCGTTAAATACCTTCCCCCTCTCGAGTCTGTTTTTCTCCATTTTTCTTTGATTGATTCCCGCCCAAATCTTGTTAAAACCAACTCATAATCAGTTGAGTATGACTATGTGGTGCCAGCTGGACATTTTCCAACTGGCTCAATTGATTAAAACGTGTCAAAATAGTTAGAAAATGATCAATAAAGTCTCGGATTTGATTTGGCTTTCTAGGTTTAGTGCACATGTTGGAAATCCGGGTGAAGAAGATGACCTACTCGGGTCGGGTCGAGTCAGGTTGACCCGACCGACCCACCAAACCCGGGTAGGTCTAAATTCGTCAATTCAACCCGATTTTGACCCAATTTTCCAAATTTAACCCCATAATTAAATTTCTCATCATATTTCGAACTCAAATATATAATTCGCCCCAATTTTTATTATAATTGTGTCCAAGATTTTCTCATTTTTATATTTGGGTTAATAGGGTTTTGTTTAATTTGATGTCCTAATGACCTGATTAGGCAAAATTGATGCCAAAATTGAATTACCCACACCCGATTAACCCTAGAAATGATGGTCTCACATTTTGACAATTTTATATTGGGCACGATTTCTAATTTGGGTTCAAAATTCTTAATTTTCAATCTAATTTTGGGGATTTATGATTTTTATGCCAAATTGTGCAATTGGACTGACCATTATGCAATTCAAAGTCCTAGAATCATTTGTTGTGAAGACACTATGACTTAAAAATGATTAGAAAAAATTTAATTGCATTTTTGGTTCAATTTGGGTTTAATTTTGCCCAATTTTGTGAAAACCATATACCCGATTGAGATTTTTCAAAATTGATGACGTATTCATGAAATTGGATTTAAAATAAGAGGAATGACTATTTTTATGGAATTTTATAATTCCATTTGTTATTTTTTGTTGATTTTCTCACCTATTTTGACTAAAAGAAATTAAGGAAAAATGCTAAAAAAATGCTAAAAAATTATTTTTTTTTGGTTGAGAAATAGGTTTCTAGGCTTGGCCAAGATTCCTAGACCTAATTTTGAAATTTTTGAAAAATTAAAAAAAATGAACTAAAAATTAAGTGTCAACAGCTGCTTCTTTTTGAGATTGAGCTCGTTAGAAGTTGATCTTAAAGACAAGATGACACCTGAATTTTTATTCGACTCACTGAATGAGATAAGATGAAAATTTCACAATAATTAATTAGGGATCTTGCTTTTGAAATCCATGATCTAACCTAAAGGTTCTCTTTTTAGAACATATTTTGAAATATTCTTGATGATAGAGGAAGAGAAACTTACTTGTTTGTAAACATATTTTGAAATATTCTTGATGATAGAGGAAGAGAAACTTACTTGTTTGTAAGAGTTTCTTTGTTGCTTATCCAACAGCATGAATTGATGGTGGTGATGATTATGATGGTTATTTTGATTTCGTGGTTTAAGAACGAACCCACAAACCATGAACACCTGAGGCATGAATTTGCCTGAGGATTTTGAGTTTGCCTAATGATTCCCCACCAGTAGGACTTTAATTTGCTTAGGGGCTTCTCGCCTGTCGAACTTTGAATTTACATAGGGGTTCCTCACCTGTAAGACTTTGAATTTGCCAAGGGGCTCCTGGCCTGTAAAACTTTGAATTTACTAAGGGGCTCTTCGCTTGTAGGATTTTGAATTTGCCTAGAGGTTCCTCGCCTGTAGGACTTTGAATTTTGGAGACTTGCCATGCGATTTCTTACCCGTAGAATTTTGGAAATTGCCTGAAGGCTCCTCGCCAATATGACTTGAATTTTGGAGACTTTCCATGCATTCCTCACCCGTAAGATTTTGAAAATTGCCTAAAAGCTCCTCGCCAATAGGACTTGAATTTTGGAGACTTGCCATGTGATTCCTCACCCGTAAGATTTTGGAAATTGCCTAAAGGCTTCTCGCCAATAGGACTTGAATTTTAGAGACTTGCCATGTGATTCCTCACCCATATGATTTTGGAAATTGCGTAAATGCTCCTTGCCAATAGGACTTGAATTTTAGAGACGAAGGTTGACCGAACAAAAGGGTCGGATTTGCAGAGATTTTTTAGGAATGGTCATTACATGATCAGTCTAAACTGATATGATCGCTGAATTTGACCACAATATCAGACAAATGACCCTCCAGGCAATGGTTATCTTCTACAGCACAGTGATAGGTGGAAGAGCAGGCGCGCATAGCTATATATTCCCGGTTGGTTTCTCTCTCCAGTGTCATAGAAGCCTCAAAGCAAGTGTTAGCTTGTTCCTCTAAGTAATTTACCAGTTCCGTGCACGAGTTGATATTTTCGTCTATCCGGGCCAACAACTTGATCAGTCCCTTCCTCTCCATTTCTTCCTTTGCTCTTTCTTTTGTGGATAGCTTCCCTCAAAGACAGCGAGTTACAATGTCCAGCTGCTCAGCCTTGGCATCTTTAGAATGAGACGACCTGGACAGTCCTTCACAAGCGATTTCTAGGATCCTGCATCAATCAAAGTATATCTTCCCTGTATGCTTGGTTAGGTCCTTCTTGTTAAAGTACTCGCTCTCGATAACCACATGGTGCTCGATCCGTGACCTGTTCTCCAAAAGGCTTGAAGCTCATAGTAAAAAATCATACAAAACTCATCAAAATCAGTGCTAAAAGGGTGATTGACAGGGAGGTGTTCAGGATCACCATCCTTTAGATAAGAAAAGATTTCCCCTAAAATCCCTACTTGGATAGATATGTAAGCATAAGTGAGGCTCAGTCGTATATGAGGCTGCTCTACAGAGCAATAAACTCTTTAGTGAAAGAAGGGGTGTCGGGAGCTGAGGAGGAAGAAGGCCTGGCCTTAATGGAGATATTGTGAGAATTCAAGAGGACTGTTAGGGGAGAGAAGTGGATTGAAGTGCGATAACATCATGGCACGAAGGTTGCTTAAATAGAGGACTGAGATAGAAGGATATGAGAGAGTCGTATGATATTCAAGTGACGATAGTAATAGATGCAATTGACAAGTTATTTAAACTGATTTGAGAATAAGGACACGCTGTAAGATGCTATTAATATAGGAGGAGATGGAACGGCATAATGGATATATAGGAGATCATGTACGCCGGCAGTTTACACAAGAAAATGGTAGATACAGACTATCAGAATGAAAAGACATTTATGATTAACATCTACTGTGTACGAGAATGTGAAGGGTCGTAGTTATGCATATTATCCTACGAAGATATAGATAATTATGACCGGCTATGAATATGACCACTCTTGGATGCAAAGGGTTAGCCCCGGACAGGTGAAGATGATGTAATGCCACTTAAATGAAGACACCATAAGGGGAAACAAAGGGTCAGAAGCGAAATTCCTTTGTCAAGTACACTTAGTAAAAGGAAAGTGGCATATAAACAATGATCAAGGGTACACATTAACTTAAACACAACAAAGACCCTAATCGGTAGCGACATTATAGTAAATACAAACTTACTGATACCATAATTAAATGAAATGTTGCTCAATCCCTAAACAAAAGTTGCGTAGGTGCATCTCCATGTCATAGTTAGCTTCAAAGAATTGGTCTTTCTCAGATAAGGCCTCTTAAAGTTTACCCTCCATGGTATGGTATATAATCTCCAATTGGCTCACTTGCTTAAGTTGATTAGCTAGGCGCTGTAATGGAGTGTCATCAACGTCCTGATAACGTGCAAGGACAACACGTGCTTGATCCAAATCTTCGTGCTTTTCCAAGTACGATTTTTCAGTTCATCAAAAGCATCGATACGATCCTGTTGAACCTTATAAGATGTCAAAGCTGAGTCAAAACAATGAGCAAATTCCTCAACAACATACTCTATAGCTAAATATTTTAAAGGGAAAGGTAAGCTGGATAAGTCAATAAGAAGAGATTTGATTTCTGCCTCCACTGTAGGATCAATGCAAATATGAGCAAAACAAAGTAAATGAAAAAGCCAAACCCATTTGGGTCAAAATTTGTCATTTTCCATAGAAAGGGATGGTTTGCCAAAACTGCTTCTTGGTGGAGACGGGCTAGCATCAAAGATTGAAATATGATCTTCAAGTTCAGTATCAACAGGAGTGCTAATGTAATCCTCAGCTTTTCTTTTACGTGATGTTATATTCGTATCTACAAGGCAAAAGAAGAATGGAAGGTAAGTCAAAAACGAGCAAAGAAATTTGATATATCGATTGATATAGCCCATACCTCCATCAGACGAACATTCGGAAGAGAGGTCGTCGAAACTGGACATCGGATCATAGGATCTCTCAAATGGATAATTAGTCCAGGGAGAAGTTGGGTGACTTTGGACATCACCACATCAACATGTGATAGAAAAAGAAATGCTCGATATTCAATCCACCATTTAGTGAAGGTATTAGTGCTTTGCGGTTCTCCAATAAAATGAATATAGTCAAATTTTCTGAGGATGATACGTGTAACTTCATTGTGGCAAGAGATGCTCCTCTCGTTAATGAAATGATGATTCAAAGCATGAGAAAAGGGGTAGTTCATAGAATAAATGATAGGGGATGGAATACCCTAGGTAAGACCAAATTGACGAGAGCAGTAATGTAGATTATATACCCTGGAAAAAACTTGCCTATAGTTGAAAAATCTACGACTAAGTCAGAAGGAGTGAGGATACTTTTCCAGAAGATACAAGTGTTAGGTTGGACATAAGAAGGATTAGGCTCAAGAACATCAACACTGACTCCATAGAAAATAAAATTCTTCAAAGAAAGCAAAGCCTGAAGGAAGCTTTCAAAGAGAGAATTTTCGATCAAAGGGTAATAGAGAGGATGACAGAACTTCCAAAGGCCGAATTTGCTCTCAATAGGAGGATGGTTAGCATTAAACCTGCAAACGAAAGGTATTCCCACGTCGAAGAAGATTTCAAGGAAATATACCCGTAACCATCCATGCATAATCCATAAAGTACCAAAGAAAGGATCATGATGCGTATTATAAAGAGAAGTTTGAGCATCTGTGAGAGATCAATAAAGTACAGTAAGAACTATCCAACCCAAACCCATATCGAGGCCATGGGGAAGCATGTGAGCAACATCGATGAATTTTGAGGAAATCGACAGTGTTGGTGTACAAAATATATACCGTGAAAGCTAACATAGAAGAAATATCATATGTTCATCAAAACGAATTTCCCCTTCAAATTTAGCGAACTTGTCCACGAATTCATCATAAGGAAGGTTGAGAGAGGTAGTGTCAAAGAAGGGTAAGCATTCATGAACTTCATGACCACAGAATTCAACGAAAGGAGAAAGACCCATCAAAGTCCAAACATCTAAGAGAGTTATGGTTATTAGACCACTAGGAAGAAAAAAGTAGTGTGAAGAAGGTAACCAGAAATTACAAAGGCTACCAATAAGACCATATTCGATTGGAACGATATACATATAGCAGAACATCAAGGCTTTATCAATTCTAGCCAATTGCCAGTGAGGTTCCATCACACTCTTCATGTGCCGGTACCATTGAAAGAACTTTTTGTCGAAACTGGGATAGGAATTAAACCTGCGATTGAAAGTTAACCAAGCGTGGGCATAAATGTGACTTTTGTTAATTGGAAGAACTTCTTGATAATGACGAGGAAAGCATTCGGTAAATGCAGGAGGAGCTGGAGTGGATTTGAGATAAGGATCCAAAATGGTGTGATCATTCTTGGTATCATAATTCATGAGGGAAAAAAAATGCAACCTCTTGGTTCGTAAGGTTGAAGATCGTCGAAACGGTTCAAGTATGTGGAAGGTTGAGCATGTGGAGAGAAAGGGAGATTAGATGCCATATCTGGAGTTGGTGGAACGAAACAAGGGAACAAGAATAGTGGTATAAATAGACCCAAAATAGTAACCGACTGCACCCACGACAAGGGAACGTGGGGAAATTCAAATAGATCAATTCCCACCATGAGGAATGCATGAAGAGAAGAGGTAACATAAAATATTGGACTAAGAAAAATAAAAAAGGATTTCAATAATTGGAATTTTTCTTGGGGGACAACAAGTTCTTTACATCGCTTTGAAGGGACAACAAGCTACGGTCAAGCTTGCCATTTTCAGTTATACAAGTATTCTTAGTACGGCAAGTTTTGGCTTCTGTGGTCAACCGACGCATATGTTCATACTGCTTGAGCTCTTTGAGAGAAGCAATGTCTTTGTCGAAGTCCTCTTCCAGTTGAAGTCACTGTATATGCTTGGATTCCTGTGCCTGTCAAAGCGCGTCCAACTGTTTCTTAATCTCCGCCTTTTATCTCTCAAGAAAAGCTTCCTGATCATCACGTTGAGATATTTCCTTGACCAGGGTGTAAAGGTTAGCCTATTTTCCCTTGACATTATGGCTGAGCTTCTCTACAGACTTGTCAATCTTAGAACTAGGTTGATCATGGATAGTCAAAGACATAATTAGATCATAATTACATCAAAAAGACTCTGCCTTGTCGACAAAAGTTTCTGAGAATTCTTGAAGCTTTATCTTGAACTCAGGGGGCAACGCAGCATTAGATTCAGCATCATATAGCTCATCGAGTAGAGATCTTAGTTGATCGAAAGATACGTGATGGTTTGAGATCATGGAAAAACCACCACCGGAACGGTCAAGCAATCTCGTTAACTTACTGTTAACCTTCTCAATGATCATCTTTCTTTGAGAAGTCGTGCCATGAGAACTTAGGGTGAAGTCAGCACATGACAGGCCTCCTCTAACATACATTTGGCCTTCGGAAGAGATTTTGGAGAATTCCTTTCTTCGACATGGTCAAATTGATGACTTGATGAAGGTTGTGTCGAAGAGGCAGGAATGCTCTAAATAGGAAGAGCAGTAGTGGCCGAAGGTAGTGTTAAAACAGGAGGTTCAGCTTCAGCTGGATGAGTAAAAGAATCGTCCAATATGTCACAACCAGGATTCAAAACATTGACGACCTCTTTAGGAGTCGAAACCACTAGAGCCAACGATGCCGGATCATTCGAGGCTTCTGAAAAGTTGAGGAGGATTAATTATTGAGACATGCAACAAGTAATGATATACATATTGTAGCATAAATACCTTGGTCTAGTGCTATAAGGAGCAATATAAGTGGGTCAATCACGGAAACCTCGAGGAAATGATCAACAGAATTGGATGGTATTTTTCAAGCAATAAGTGGTCGTGCAAAGTCTCATTATATTGCATCAAACAATAAAAGGAAACAAGCAAATCTAAGAGAAATAGATGAAAGTAGGTACCTTCAGGGTCATCTACAGTACAAATAAGATTTGAGTGGTTGAGAATCCAAGGCATCATGCGGACTACTGTCGGACATAAACATAGAAAGTGATGGGGCTGAAGTGTTAAGCTGCTTCTTTTTTATCAATAAGGCAACTGGTTCCCTTGATTCGTCCTCTATGCCTTCTGAATTGGTGAGGGGAATATAAGAACAGAAATATATGAATTAGAGAATGATTTAAGGACAATGTGCAGAAAAGAGGAATAGCAATGGACAGATACCTTGGCTATGATCAATCTTTCTCTTTAAAGGAGATGTTTTTTCTCTAAGCTCAGCTTGCGTCATTGTTTTCGCACGAGTTAGTTGAGTCTGAACAGTAACGCCTTTTAAAGGAATTACTTCTTTGACCATTTGGGCTTTGACTTACTTACCCTTGACAGTTATCGACGGTCCCAAGTTAGGTTCCGAAATGCCAACTTGATTGGCTAGTCTCATCGAAATGGCTTTTCTGCCCCTCTTGCCCTTTGGCTTAAATGTTCACCATTTTATCTGGCTCGACATGGCTTGGGTAGCATCTTCATAGGGACTTTCAAAAGCAAAAGAAAGCCACCAAGAGGTCCACTCAGATGTACACCCAGGTTTAGGCTCAAATTTATAAACATCAGAGGCAAATTTGGCGCGTATGAGATGGGTAATTTTGAAACAGCATATGAAAGGGGCATAAGCATTATGAGAATATCTCTGTTTGGTCATGTTGGCAAATTCAAGAGAATATGGCATTGGCATAGGAATGGCCTTAACTAAACCAAATTATCTGGCACAGTGCTGGGGAGAATAGATTTCAGAGCCATGATAAAACTTTCCTTTTGAGATAACCTCAGAGGGAGATCCACGGGGGTAAGAATACATGACTAGAAATTAGTGGAGTCAAACCGGGCTGCTGGATCAAATAAATAATTAAATTCATTTGCGTCGAAAGCAAATAATTCGATTTCACTTAAGTCGATTGTCAAGAATTTCTGGAGATAAAAGGCAAAAGGGAAAAGATTCCCATGAATATTCAATGAAGAATAACTTAGCAAACGACACCCAAAATGAAGAGGGGTAGGTGGTCGAAAGCACAGATAAAAGTGATAGGAAAAATTACGGGAACCATGACCAGAAAGGATTTGGAAATAATGAACAAGCCAACATTAGAGTATCCAAAATTGTCCGAATAAAATACCCTCTTCTTGAGACATCATCCATAAAGACGCATGAGTTATTCCCCTATATAGAGAAGCTAAGATCAATGGGCCCAGAGCAAGTGTTTCACACGCGGTAAGATTAGTTGCAAGTGGCAAAAAATCCTCGGAGATTTTTAGCAAAAAAAAACGTATTTTGACAACCAGAAAAGAAGGAAAAGTATGCGTTCATCAGGGTCCATTGAATCAGAGCTATAGGAATATGTTTCAAGTAATCTACCATAAGAAAGGGCTTCTTCAGGAATAAAGGCATTATGAGAGAAGCCATACTTTTTACAGGGGTTTCGACGAGGTGAAAATTAGTCATGGCATATATGTCTAAGAGAGTAACAGACATTGGACCCTAGGGAAAGAAGAAGCAGTTGGTCGAGGGGGACCAAAAACTAACAGCTGCACCCAAAAGCCCTAAGTTTAGGTCGCATGACAACATACTGACCTTCAAAGCCACGTCAATGCCGGCTCTCATCCAAGCAAGATGAGTGGGAACATCATCCCTCATCTCGCATACCAGTAGTGAACGTCCATCTCGGGGGAAGGAAACCCTCGAAATCTAGGTCCACTGAATCAGAGCTATGGGAATATGTTTCGAGGAATCTACCATAAGCAAGGGCTTCTTCAGGAATAAAAAGCATTATCAAAGAAGCCATATTTTCCACAGGGGTTCCGATGAGGTGAAAATTAGTCACGGTACATATGTCCAATAGAGTAACAGACATTGGGCCCCAAGGAAAGAAAAAGCAATTGGTCGAGGGGGACCAAAAACTAATAGCAGCACCTAAAAGCCCTAAGTTTAGGTCATATGACAACATACTGACCTCCAAAGCCACGTCAATGCCGGCTCTCACCCAAGCAAGACGAGTAGGAACATCATCCCTTAATCTCGCATACCAGCGGTGAACGTCCATCTCGGGGAAAGGAAACCCTTGAAATCTGGAGGTCTCTCAGGTCTAAATATCCACGACCGAGGAATTTTTAATGGGGAGTAGTTCTTCTGCCTTCCTTGGAAAGCATGGTTGGAGTGAAGCTGGCATTTGTTGATGGTTGTAAAAATAGGGACCAAGAATGAGTTGTTCAGAAGATTCATCGGCCAAATGCAATAAACGAAGATAACAGTTCGAGGAGTTTTCATCTTCTTGTAGATGATCAAACTTTGCAATATATGTCTCGAGAGAGTATTTGGTGTCCATGAATATGGACTGAATGAGAGGAAATTTGGGGAAGACGAAGAAGACCTAGAATCGGAGAAGGTAAAAAGTTAAAGTTTAGATTTTTATGTGATAAAGATACGGCGATTCGGATGACCTACAATCATGAAGATTTGCCAAGCTATAAATGATCGGGATAACATGTCAGAATAAAGGGAAATGTCATTGGAAGATCAAGCAGGAGTGAAATACGAAGCATTGAGATCAAGATTGTCCAAGTTGGTGTTGACATCTAATTTTTAGCTCATTTTTCTTAATTTTTCAAAAATTTCAAAATTAGGTCTAGGAATCTTGGGCAAGCCTAGAAACCTATTTCTAAACCAAAAAATAATTTTTTAGCATTTTTCTGCATTTTTTTCTTAATTTCTTTTAGTCAAAATAAGCGAGAAAATCAAGAAAAATAGCAAATAGAATCAGAAAATTCCATAAAAATAGTCATTAGTCTTATTTTAAATCCAATTTCATGAATGCATTGTCAATTTTGCAAAATCTCAATTGGGTATATGTTTTTTTCCAAAATTGGGTAAAATTAAACCCGAATTGAACCAAAAATGAAATTAAATTTTTTCTAATCATTTTTAAGTCATAGTATCTTCATAACAATTGATTCTGGGACCTTGAATTACATAATGGTCAGTCCAATTGCACAATTTGACATAAAAATAAAAAATCCCCAAAATTTGATTGAAAATTAAGAATTTTGAACCCAAATTGGGAATCGTGCCAAATATGAAATTTTCGAAATGTGAGACCATCATTTCTAGGGTTAATCAGATGTGGGTAATTCAATTTTGGCATCAATTTTGCCTAATCAAGTCATTAGGACATCAAATTAAACAAAACCCTATCAACCCGAATTTAAAAATGAGAAAATTTGGGACACAATTATAATAAAATTTGGGAAAATCACATATTTGGGTTTGAAATATCATGGGCAATTCAATTTTGGGGTCGAATTTTGTAGATTTGGTCGAAATCGGACTTGATTTGTAGATTTATACAAAATAGGAACTGCCGGGTCGAGCGGATCGACCTGACCCGACCCAAACAGTACATCTTCTTCGCTTGACTCAACCAACACATGCATAAAACCCAAAAAACCATTCTAGACCCAGGACTTCACTGATCATTTTTAGCAATTTGAGCATGTTTTAATCGATGTGACTAACTGGAAAATGTCCAGCTGGCATTAGTTAAACCACCCCAACCGATCGGAAGTCGGTTTCAACAAATTTTGGGTAGGAATTTGATCAACAGAAAAAAATGAAGAACAACTTAGGGGAAGAGGGGAAGGTGTTCGAGAAAATTCCTGAGAGAGAGAGGAGAGAGAAACATAAAGGAAAGGCTAGAAATCTATAGAGAGAGAGAGAAGTAGAGGTCCCCTAAGTCGAGTGGTCGGCGCCGGTCGATTGAACAGTGCTGGCAAATCAACCATTTCGGGAGGATCTCCTCCTTGGGTGAACCAGAAGGAGCCTGATCGCGAAACCCTGAAACTAGGCTTTCTCCGGCACACCTAGGCCTGTTCCGACGAAGTCAAGACCACCGAGAGGAAGTATAAGTGTCAGGGAACAACCCTTGGGACGCGGATTACTTTGACAATTTCATTTGGTCATCGAATGAAGCAGGTGAATATCGCTCAGAGTCAGTTTTTTTAAAATTTTTCTAGAATAGGTTTTAGGTTTGTTCATGCATATTTTGTTCTGATTTTGACATGTTGATGACTAGAACTTGCTCTAATCACCCTTGTTTATGCTTGTTTGTGTTCTGAATGATGGGAAATGCATTCAAACTGAGTCGGCCATGATTGTTATATTTCGCTGGAAATGCCAAAACCTTGTCGAAGCGTCGCCGATGCCATAGGCCAACCAAGTTAGCCTTTTTCTAACCTTGTTTGATGTTTTTGTGCATGTTTTGAATCGAACTAGACGGTTAAGGCGAGTAGAATAGGGATTTTGAGTTCTGATGAGCATAATTTAGGTTGGCAACAAATTAGTATTTTCCGGTGAAGTTTTTGCCGGTCGGTGATGGTCCGACGGCCAATTAGTTGGTTTAGTTTGATAGTAGATGATACAGTCTCATTGTAGAATCCAAAGACATGACCGGAATCACACCGGAAGGTCATTGGATCCCGATCCGAAGTCACAGCCTTGAAAACATTAAATTGAAAATTGTGCATACCAAGTGTTTAACAAAATGCCTAAGAGAAAAATGGTCAAAACGGCGCTATTTTTGGCTTTGAACTTGCCAGAGAAGACGATTGGCGAGTGGCCCCAATGACGCTCGGTTCCACTTGGCTGAACCGGGTTGAACCAGGCCAGTTCGGTTCACTTCCCAGCGGCAAAATTTAAAAAAAAAATTCTAAAAATAAAAAACTAAAACAATCGGAAAATCACATAAAAAATATAAAAAATCTGAAAAATCGAAAAAAAAAAAGAAATTAGGAAAAAATCATTAAAAAATTAGATTTTTAGAAAATTAGAAATTTCGAGAATTTTAGAAAATTTCATAAAAATTCCAAAAATTCTCAGAAAATTCATAAAAATTCAGAAAATTAAAATAAATAAATAAATAATCTGAAAAATAAATAAATAAATTGAAAAATTCATAAAAATTTTCAGAAAACCATAAAAATCAATTCTCGGTTTAAAAAATTTTTTCCAAAAAGAAATCAATGAAAAATTTTGAAAATCCATAGAGAGGTCCAAAATCATCGTGGCCAGCCATAAAAAGTGAAATTTGAATTTTTGGAAGTGCTCAAACGACATTTAAAAAAATTCAAAAAAATCAAAAAATTTTGAAAATCCACAGAATCATTCAAAATCATCATGACTAGCCATAAAAAGTAAATTTTGAATTTTCAGAAGTACCTGAGTGGCATTTTTGAAAAATTCCAAATTTAAGAGTTATAATCTCTAAAAAATCGTAAAACCCTAAAAATGTATAAATCATAAAATGAACAAGCTATTAGAACTTCATTAGGGTTTAGGTATTTTGCTTGATTCTCATTTTTAGTGGCCAAATTAGGGTTGCTATGATTGATTTACCATTGATTGTGCATTTAATTCTTAGGTGCTTAATTGTTTGTTCATGAATAGATTAGTGAATTGACCTTAGGGATACATGTGACACGTCAGACATGCCATATCATTCTTAGGTACCGAAAGGACGTTAATGGTCTTAATTTGGGATCGTTAACCTAACCAAGTCCCTTATTCAGAATCTCTAATTCGTAGGATTGTAATATTTCTCCCATACCTCGATTAGGTTTCTAGTCAATCTACCTTAAATGACTAGTGGCGACTCTAAGTTTAAATTTAGATTAAATAAACCCTGCTGTCACGTGAAGTATGGTCTGGGAGAGACCCGTGTAGAAAATACCTTCATTCTAGCACGCGAGAGCGTGGCACGACAGGCTTGGCGACTCCACTGGGGATGCTTAGGATTCTAAGTGAATTTAGGCCTAGATATAACATTATGTATGTGTTTATGCTTGCAAGGATCCTAGGTACGTTCCAATAATAATATGTTAAATGGTGATGTAGGTAGGAGGTATAAGGGGTGTAATTTGTGCTTACCTTTGTTTTGCAGGATGGTGTTGGGATTGAATGTGATTCCACCAAATTTTAGAAGTGATGTTTGGTTATAAATTGTTGTGCTTGCCTTTAAGTTACTTTAGCATTACACCATATGCATACACCACCCATAGCCCAACCCCAGCTACATTTAGGATCACCCTTAGGAGATATGTGTTTAAGCAAAACTGTGAGCCGATTGCTCATGGAATCGTTTAAATATAATACCGATTACCGAGATTGAATAATATTTCATTACTTTAAGCCGATTGCCTATTGGAATGGAATCCCTTATCCATTAAGGTAGTAACCTTTAGCCTTTAGTATATTCCATCATTTTAGGTGTCAAAACCTCACTTGTTGCGTATGCTTATCTTTGTGGTTGGTATACCTAAAATCAAGCAAAAATGTGTCGGTAAGTAAGTGTCGTTCCACTTCTCTCATCTTTTTTATTATGCAAAGTTAGTTGATACAATTTTATTAAAAAAATGCTCAAATAACAATCAATATTTAATGAAAATGCCTTTTTTATACTAGAATGAATGAATAGGGTGACATGCTCCATTTGGTCATTTTTTCATTTCTAGATGGAATGTATAGGTCCATAGCGATTTTCAATGTAATTCAAGTAAATTGAGTGCTCAAGATGTGACATGCACAATCCCATTTGCCAAAAGTCTATTTTTGATGTACTCGAAGTTGTAAACCATATGATAGAACTTTATGGTCAAAATGAAGCATAACAAAAGGCATTTGCGTTAAACATTGGTTTCATTCACATTTTCAAGTATATGTTCTTTTAAGGCATAAATGGATTAGAAGTGACATTTGTATTATGTCATAAGTATGCAAATGTACTTTACCGCCTTTTTTTTTTCCATAAAAGGACATATAATTAAAATGGGGGCATTTAAAATTGATGTATAATCCATGGCGATTAATAATGAACTTTTTTTTGCATGATTAGGCTCGATGGGAAAACTAGACATTCAAGTGATTCCCATTCCACGAAAAGAGCTCATGATTTGGTGGAAGGACATGACAAAAGATAACCAAGTTTATGTCCAAGATAGGTTGGGATACCTTCTAGACTTTATCCATGTGGAACATCAAGTCAGTTTGATCCAAGCATCGGCGCATTTTTGGAAAGTTTTCACCACCACCTTCCAATTTAGAGAGCATAAATTGACACCGACTCTAGAAGAATATCAAGTTGCCATTGGAATTGATTCCAAGCCTAGGGTTGTAGAACTACCCGTTGGACTTAATCCCATAAGCATTCTTGTAGAATTCCTTAACCTCAAAACTTCCGAAATCAAAATGTTAATCAAATCAAACACAGGTAGATTTCCATTATCCTTTCTAATATCCAATTTTTCCAAACTTCCTAGGGAAATGGGAAACACTTCAGCTCGGGCTTTTATTCTAGCCTTCTTTGGCTTCGTTCTATTCCCCGTATCTAGAACGGGATTCGACCCTTTCGTTGCAATAATCGCGAGGCAAACATGTCTCAAATGTGATTTCTCTAATATGCTTCTTGCCTAAACCATCATTTCCTTGAACACATATCAAAATCGTGGAAAGGAAATCTTTCAAGCTTCTACAGGTCTCCTATCTCTATGGCTCATCTCACGTATTCGACCTTGATGTCATTTCATGAACATTCGCGAAATTTGTTCAGCAATAAATCCAATTGAGCTATATATTCGTATCCAAAATAAATTACCCAAACAATCTTTCTTAGATTGAGCCAATTTCATTAGAACTTTAACTCCTAATCAAATCCAATGGCGGATCAATTGGCCAAAGATTGATAAGGTAAGGATTACAAGCCAATAAGGGAGCGTGGTACCATTACTCGGGCTAAATGGGAGAGCTGCCTATTGTCCCTTGAGAGTTGTCAGATAATTTGGGATGCTTCAACAAGTCCCACCGGCATGGAACCCTAAGGAGTTTGCCTTTGACATCCCAAGACTAGAGGATATAGCTGTAGTGTGCAACTTTCCCGATATCTTTTCTCGAGAACTAACAGGATTGCCACCAGAAAGAGAAGTAGAGTTTGTAATCGAGTTGGCCCCTGGAACAAAGCTAATTTCGAAAGCACCCTATAAGATGTCACTGTCTGAGTTAAAAGAATTGAAAGTTCAAATGCAAGAATTGTTGGACAAAGATTTTATTCGTCCAAGTGCGTCCTTATGGGGAGCGCCAGTATTGTTTGTAAGGAAGAAAGATGAGTCGTTGAGGTTGTGTATCGATAATAGGCAATTGAATCAAGTGACCATCAAGAATAAATATCCCCTGCCAAGGATAGATGATTTGTTTGATTAATTACAAGGGGCTTTGGTATTTTCTAAGATTGATTTGAGGACGGGATATCATTAGTTGAGGATTAGGAAGGACATACCGAAAACGGCATTCAACATGAGATATGGGCATTATGAGTTTACAGTAATGCCATTTGGGTTGACTAATGCCCCCGCTGCCTTTATGGACTTGATGAATTGTGTGTCTAAGGAATTCTTGAATCGGTTTGTTATAGTTTTTATAGATGACATATTAGTGTACTCAAAGAGCCTGGAAGAGCATGATATACATTTAAGTAAAGTTCTACGGACCTTAAGAGAACACGCATTGTATGCTAAGTTTAGAAAGTGCGAGTTCTGACTCAATCAAATAGCATTTCTTGGATACGTGATCTCTGGGGAAGGAAACTCAATAGATCCAGTAAAGATTGAAGCTGTAATGAAGTGGCCGAGACTAACGACGGTAATAGAGGTTCGAAGCTTTTTAGGTTTAGCAGGATATTACCGTCGTATTGTGGAAGGGTTTTTGGCAATAGTAACACCGTTGACACGTTTATTGAAAAAGGAAATAAGGTTTGAATGGACCAATAAATGTGAAAGGAGTTTTCAAGAACTAAAGCATCGATTGACAACGGCGCTAGTGTTGACTATTCTATCAAGACTAGGAGAATATGAAAATTATAGCAATGCGTCGTTAAAAGGATTGGGGTGTGTATTCATGCAAAATGGACGAGTAGTGGCCTACGCATCAAGACAATTGAGACCGCATAAGTTGAACTACCCGATGCATGATTTGGAATTAGCCGCAATAGTGTTTGCCCTTAAAATTTGGCGACATTGCTTATGCGGAGAGAAATTTCAAATATATACGGACCATCAAAGTTTGAAATATCTATTTTCTCAAAAGGAGTTTAACATGAGACAGTATCGTTGGATGGAGTTACTTAAAGACTATAATTGTGATATTTTATATCACCCTAGAAAAGCCAATCGGGTAGCTGATGCGTTAAGTTGGAAGTCGAGTATCGCATACTTGATGGTTAAGGAATGAACCTTGTTGGAAAAGGTGCGAGACTTAGAATTTAGACTTGAGGTAAGTCAAGTCTCAAGTTTGCTAGCCACACTAAGGATTGAACCAGAAATCCAGACTAAGATTAAGACTTTACAATTTACGGACTAAGAAATTCAAAAAATTCTGGAAATGGATATTACTAAGAGGAAAGTGGACTTTCAAGTATCCGAAGACGGGATCTTGAAGTTTCGAGGAAGGTTGTGTGTGCCCAATGACGCAGAACTTAAGGAGGAAATCTTATCAAAAGCACACCGTAGCAAGTATAGCATCCATCCTGGTAGCACGAAAATGTATTAGAACCTTAAACAACACTATTGGTGGAATGGCATGAAAGTGGATGTAACTAAACACGTAGCTAAGTGTTTAACATACCAGCAAGTGAAAGCGCAACATTGCAAGCCCAAAGGATTGTTACGACCATTGGAAATCCCTGAGTGGAAATGGGAGCACGTGTCTATAGATTTTGTAATGAGATTACCAAGGAGCCAAAATGGCCATGATTCCGTTTGGGTGATAGTGGATAGATTAACCAAGTTGGCACACTTTCTAGCGGTGTGAAAGGATTTTGAATGGAAATGTATGCCAAATTGTATGTAAGGCAAATAGTTCGTCTACATGGAGTGTCGGTGACGGTTACTTCGGATTGCGATCCCAGGTTTACAGCCAACTTTTGGAAAAGTCTGCAGACGGCATTAGGATCAAAACTGTAATTTAGTACAACTTACCATCCACAAATAGATAGCCAGTCTAAGAGGACAATTTAGACTTTAGAAGATATGCTTCGAGCATGTGTATTGGATATTCAATGCAAGTGGGAAGAACAATTACCCTTAGTAGAATTCGCATGCAATAATAGTTTTCATCAGAGTATCGGAATGGTGCCATTTGAAGCGTTGAATGGCAAAGCATGTAGAACGCTCGTATGTTGGGACGAAGTTGGAGAAAGGAGTATAACCGGGCCAGAATTAGTTCAATAGTCAGTTGAGGAAGTTAAGATCATTTGTGAAAGGTTGAAAATAGCGCAAAACCGTCAAAAGAGTTATGCAAACAGAAGGTAAAGACCTTTGTAATTTCAAGTAGGGGATCACATATTCCTTAAGGTATCACTAATGAAAGAATTGTCCCGATTTAGTAAGAAAGGGAAATTAAGTCCACAGTTTATGGGACCTTTTGAGGTGTTGAAAAGGATTGGAGATTTAGCGTATCGACTCACCTTACCGCCAAACTTATCTCAGGTGCACAATATATTCCATGTGTTGATATTGAGGAAGTATAAATCGGATCCAGCTCATGTACTGAATCATGAAGAAATAGAAGTGAATGATAAAGTGTCGTACGTGGAAAGACCGGTGCTGATCAAGTATAGGAAAAAACAAGTCTTAAGGAGAAAGACAATCCTGTTGGTCAAGGTGATTTGGGAACATCACAAAATCGAATGCGCTACTTGGGAAAGTAATGAATTGATGAGGCGTCATTACCCTCAGTTATTTGAATAGTTTGGTTTTGATTGTAAATTTCGAAAATGAAATTTTTATAAGGGAGGAAGAGTTATGACATACTAAATTTTGACCCACTTAGTATTTATGAAATGCATAATTTCAATAACGCACTTCTAGTAAATCTCACCCAGACTTGATTATTCTTGGAATACTAACCAGTAGGGAAAGGCTAATTAGAGATCTAGATTTGTGCAACCATAGAACTTGACCATGGACTGACTTTCAACCATAAGGATTGTAAGGTGATATTTTGGGTTAATATAAACCAATCTAAGGATGGTCATGGATCGAATTGCGAATGTCATATAATTGGATCGCGGGTGATTCCGCCTCACCAGAATACAAAATTTGCAAACGATCTCAAACCTATTCCGAACGATCTCAAACCTATTTCAAACGATCATGTTCTTTAGAACTAATGATTAATCATTGCAATTATATAACAATCGAGGTTATCATGGCTCAAGTGAACTTAAACATGGCTCAATTTAGTATCGACCACGGGTCAAATATATGAATTTTCCCAAAAGCCGCCTGTTAGTTTGAGACAAGCTCAAGTCACGTTTATTTGAGTTTGGCCATTAAATAGAGACTGAGTTAAGGTGTTGAAAATTTTGAAAGTCATGACAGAGTAATTGGATGACGTCGTTTATAATGTGGTCAGCCTCGGATTTGTCCGGGTTCATCAGAAAACTGAAATTTTAACAGGAAGTGGAAAATGACCGTTTTGCCTCTGGGATTTTGTGAAGACCAAGTGTTATATGAGAAGGACATTTTGGTCATTTTATACCAACTTTAGAGATAAAAGTTTTTGGACAATTTTGCCCTTGCACTTTTTGTGAAATTCCCGTTTACCCTTGGATATTTTTTGTGAGGATTGATCTTGGCCGTCGATTTTTGGATAAGATTGAATTGTGGCAGTTGGATGGAAAGTTGAGAGAAGGGTAGAATGGTAATTTTGGCTTGGGGTAGATGCACCGATTATTGGTGTCACCTATATAATTCTTTTCCTCTCTCTTTCTCTCTCTCCCTCTCATTCTCACGCCTATACCCTCTCCCTCTCCTCTTGGTCGAATCACTCTCCTCCCCCTCCTCCCGTGGTCGTGGCCAACTGGCCATGCCCGTCATCGCCGCCATCCATCCGTGGTTGTCGTGAGGCCGTCGGTGCCCATCGCCACTCGTTGATGCCGCCGTTGTTGTTTTTCCCTTGTTCTGCCACCCTTGGTTGCTAAATCTAGCTTAGGACTCTGGATAAATGATATCCTAAACCTCGCCTAGAATAACGGGTAATTTCGGGTTAGTTCGAAGCCGTTTTAGCGAGTTTTAGGGGTTAATCATGGAGAAATTGGTGGACTGAGTTGGCTGAGTTGTTTAGATAGATTTGTGATAATTTTAGAGATGGAATTGAGGTTAGAATTGATTAAGTTGGTGATCGGGATGATTACGAGCTATTATTAGAAATTATTGCATCAAAAACATGCTTAAATGTAGCATTTTAGTGATTTTTTAGTGGCGGTTGAGTTAATGCGCATAGCATGGCTGAATTGTGGCATGTTTATGTTTGAATTACTATATGTGGTGAATCGGGATTTGTGGCATGAGTGCGAAGCCCTTGATTGGTGAAAATTGGCCTAGAGTATGAAAGTTGTGTTAAATTGAGCTTGTGCAAGTGGAATTGATTAATTTGTGGGTTAATGTGGCTTGTAGGTGATATGAATAATTTGGGTGTCGTGTGCGAGTTGATCGTGTGAGGTTGATATGTGATTAGGTGATTTATGTGTTGCACGACTATTAAACACCTTGATGCATGTACGTTTACGTGGGGTCCAGATATAAATGGAAAATATGTGCACATGTAATAGCATAATCCCTTATGCGTGTTAAGCGGGTTGTGTTATAAAAAGAAAGATGGTGTTGCGTCTGAGGCGTGTTCGTTTACGCGGGTTAGAGACACCGAGCCTAACGTATGTTGACGCGGGCTATAAAAGTGTTGTTCAACCTGATGTGTATTTACGCGGGTTGTGTTATAAAAAGGGAGATGGTGTTGCACCTGAGGCGTGTTGACGCAAGCTACGGAAATGTTGTTGGACTTAAGGCGTGTTTACGCGGGTCAGAAATGAATTGGATGCGTGTGCTCGAGTAAAATGGGAATCGTATGATGTTGTGTTTGTTATGCGAATGTGAGTATGGATATGGTTTGATTGACATTATTAAGTGCGATATGGTGTCGGTTTCTGATAATAATATTTAAACTCGCATGTAAGATTTCGTGTGTATCAAGGTGAGACATTTATGTCTGCTATTGTTCTGGCTTGATAGTTGTGCGATTTGTGTGCTTGAACATGCCCAGAGATACGTGTTAGCCTAGGTAGGGTTTAAAGTATTGCTTACTGAGAAGTGTTCTCACGGTTTTATTTAAAACCATTTAGCTGATCGAAGTTCCAATAGAGTTGGGAGACAAGGACAATCCAATTGAGATCAATGCTGAGACCAAGTCTTCAGAGGAACAGACTGGCATTGACGAGACTGATTCTGAGTGGACCTCCTCTAGGGCGAATAGGAGTTAGTTAGAAGTTAGGGGTTAGACAATTTTGAGAGGCGCCCCTTTTTGTGGTAGTATTAGTCTACTTGAAACCGCTAGTCCTTTTTGATATCAATGGTTATTGGTGCAGAGGTTACTGGTTGTGATTGATTGTAATGGATATTGTATATATCGCGGTGTAATAAAGTGCTTGGTGGTTTGGTGATTTATCCCTCCTTGTTACCCCTTTTCAAATTATTGTCTGGGAGTTATTCTCGTTTCCACCGTGTGCGAACTCTAATGTGTTGGTGTTGGTTGGCGATGTTCCTGGGATGTCACACTTTTTCGACCGAGCTTGGGGTGTCGTGCGCTTGTCGGGGTTCGGGGCATGACAGAAAGCCTGTAGAAAGATGGGCTTGTAAAATAAATAATTATCATGTAAATTATGCGTGCTTGTATAATATGTTGTTTGGCTCATTTTATGCTCTCATTATTGTTTGTTAGTTGCTTTCGTGTGTGTTTAATCAATAAAACAATAATGGCACGTTAAGACATATCCTTGGAACGCACGTGAATCACGGCCAAGCCGGGATCAAGTGCCCCGCCCTTGTCTCGGGACATGACATGTGCGACTGATTAGTAGCGAGGGCGAGCAATGAGAAGAATTTTAACTTCTCATTTCTATTCTAGAAACAAAAAAGTAGAAAATTTTAACTTCTAATTTACATTCCAAACCTATTTCTGAAATAAAAATTTATTCCAAAAATTGCGTTACCAAACAGATTTGCATTCCAAACCTATTTCTTAAACATAATGGTTTTCATTCGCAGCCTTAAATACAAAGTGGAATTTCTGATAGTGTTTTAAACACCGAACTAGACCGGCCAATTCAATTGGGTACCAGCCCGGTCTCCAATCCAATTTAATACCTTATGCAGGCTGGAGTCCAAACTAGTTGAAACATTAAGGTTAATTGTGCAATTTTCATTAAAAACTGGGTCAAATTGGTTATTGCAAATAATATTGAAGGATGGTGGTGGCAAGGTTCGAACCCTGCACCAGTGGAACGTGGAAGCGAGCTCTATCTCGTGGTCCTCACGATTTGAAACTCACGCTCTCAAAAGAAGCATGATGCGCCTGCCGGCGAAGGCTAAGCACCGTATTATATGTAGTATCATGCAATGTGCGATACTCTATTATACAAAGTTATTTAACTATTTTATGAAGCCGGTTAAATACGTCAAACCCCATATTTTGCATGAAGAAACCATCCGATGTAGCAATACGCGATTTTTAAAAACACTCGTTTCGCATAGATATCCCTGTTATAATCATATTTCTAAGACTCGCCAGTTTTTTTTTTTTTTCCGCTTTGATCAATGCTTAAGTAATGTGTGCACATGACAAAAGTGATTTCCAGAACAACCAACTCTTCTCTTGATTCGACCAGATAAAGAGAAAGAAGGCAAGTGTTGGCAGGATCAAGTGAGATAAATATTAGAAAAGATTTAAACCTATTACACGAATGTCAATTCAGTTGTTAAAAGATTTAGTAGGAATGAATACAATGGTAATTTGTTAAAATATTTATGATTAAATTGACAAAATTGAAAAATTTATAATTGAATTGACATTCGTGTAATAGGTTTAAATCTTTTCTGATATTTATCTCACTTGATCCTACCAACACTTGCCTTCTTTCTCTTTATCTGGTCGAATCAAGAGAAGATTTGATAGTCTAATATAGGTCGGAAAACAACGACGTGATAGTCTAACCAACACCGATCATCGTACATGACATCACTGATGCCAACGTTGATAATTTCTACACTTCTTTTTTTGTATTTTTTTATATTTTCTTTTTTTTTTTTTTTTTGTCTTTGTTTCCCTACTCTGGTCGCCGGATGGCCAACGGAGGTGGCTAGCCACCAACGAGGGGCAAGCATCGCCGACATCTGGGACCACGATAAAAGAAGCAATTCATTATTTATGTTAAATTGAAGAAACCCACTATCGGCCCAGCCCAATGGTCAACCAGGAACGAGGAGAAGGACATTTTCTATCTTTTTTGATTTTTTTGGGGAATAAAGGAAAAAGTTGTACTAATCAAATCACTTATATTACCACCCCTATGTAATGTTTTTTTTTTGTACACATCCACGTCTCTTATTATTAAGACGAGTAATTAGTTACTTGTTAAAAGAAAAATACATGTCAGATGTGGGATGTGCCAAAACAGGGATAAATAGCTTGTAAATCTAATACATTATTACCATCGTTAGGTTTTTTTTTTTTTTGGTTGGCGGCCCCATTTGTATACACTACAAAAAATCACCGGATTAGCAACGAAATTTGCGACGGAAAATTTGGAAAAATCCGTCACAAATCGCATTTGTGACGAATTTTGCGACGGAAAAAATTCTGTCGCTACTAGCTTATCGCAAAATTTTGCGACGGAAAATTTAAAACTTCGTCGCAAATTTGCGATGAAAACAAATTCGTCGCAAAATTCGTCGCAAATATTCCATCGCAAATTTGCAACGAACTGTGTCCGTCGCAAAATTCGTCGCAAATTCCGTCGCAAATTTGCGATGAACTGTGTCCGTCGCAAAATTCGTCGCAAATTCCATCGCAAATTTGCGACGAACTATGTCCATCGCAAAATTCGTCGCAAAATCCATTGCAAATTCCGTCGCAAAATTCGTTGCAAATTCCGTCACAAAATTCGTCGCAAAATCCATCTCAAATTCCGTCGCAAATTTGCGATGAACTGTGTCCGTCGCAAAATTCGTCGCAAAATCCGTCGCAAATTCCGTCGTAAATATGCGACGAACTGTGTCCGTCGCAATTTTCGTCGGAAATGTCGTCGCAAATTCCGTCTCGAATTTGCGACGAACTCTGTCCGTCGCAATTTTCGTCGGAAATGTCGTCGCAAATTTCGTCGCAAAATTAGTCGCAAATTCACCATGAATACTATCCGTCGCAAATTTCATCAAAAAATTTGTTACAATTTTCGTCGCAAAATGGACCGCAAAATTTAAACGTCGCAAATTAGCGACGAACTGTAAGGATCGCAAAATTCAGCGTAAAATATTCATCGCTATTTTTACATCATTTCGGCCATAAATTGTTGTCCACATAAAACAAAAGATACAATGACATATAATTTAAACAGAAAAACGAACAAACCATAGATTCTGACAAACCAGCCACAATGGCATATAATTGAAATAAATAACCGAAGGAAATTTACAGAGTCTGACATGATGTGCTATGATATCCAATCTTACAATACATTCAAAACATGAACTAAGAGACGGGACAACCATAGAAGATGCAGAAAAACCATACACAAGAAGAAGCGGCTTTGATACCTTGGCAAGACATCAAAAGTGGTCACTTTTCAAAACCTAAGGAAATGTTCATACATAAATCAGTCTAGATTATAAAAGAAACGTTTATACATGGATGTGAAACTAGGTGTAAAATAACAAGAGAATTAACAAAAATACGTTTCAAAACGAACATAAATGTTCTTACATATGAATATGAGTGAAATTATGAAAAACCAAGATTATGAAGCAAACTTACCCCGCTTTTGAGAATTTTAACTAGAAAATATGGAGAAAATCATCATCAGCATCATCACCATCATCAGCATTCTCGGCATTAATGTGTTGGTCATCGTTGTGCCCATGATCTATTGGATTGGCTAGGGTACAGGAGGATCGTCATATTGGTTGAGGTTAAGGTGTTGCATAATGAGTCTCATTTGTTGCTCCAAGCTATTTATTTGTTCGTCCTTCTGAACAAGTAAACTATTCAGACGATGCACTTCTTTGGTCAATTGCTCATCTTGTCGTGACCTCCTTCGACCAGTCGCAGTGGATGATGAACTTCCAGAACTATTCGGCATGTACATCCTTGACAATGATCCCATCCCAAAGATTTTCCCTTTTTTCACCCCACCCCGTTGCCTCCATCCATAATGCTAACTAATAGCCCGGACTCAGAACAATCATCACTACCACTAGCAATGCTTATTACAAGTTCATCATATTTTTCCTACATTAACAATGTAGATGAAAATAAAATCACTACCATAAATATTGAAAGCATTCATGGTTTTCATTATAGTTTACATATAAGCCAAAGGATAACCTTACATACCTTAACAGCTTTTGCTCGATCACCAGTCCATGTCTTATCTTTCTTTTGAAATGTGCGTTCAAATGTAGCTGCAAATGTCGATTCCGACCCCAATTCTTGTGCCTACAAATTGTAAACATGAGTAATAGCTTTAAATTAACTAATAACTCATTTAACAGGCTTATCAGTCATTTGCGATGCTCCGCAATGTTGATAGAGCCCCCAACATATGTGGCTGACCCCTCACTAGAACTAGAAGATCGATTCTTCTTATTCTACTCACAGAGTTGCCGACTCTGTTCAGATGCCCAAAATTTGTTAATTGCCGCCCAATTGTCAGCTGTAAAGAAAGACGGCTTCACTTGTTTGATCTTCGCTCTATTCATGACATTTCGCATAAAATCGTTGACTTTCTTATCGAAAATTCTTCTCACTTCATTGTCTTCCGCTTCTTCTCACTTGTACTTCCGCTGCAATGATTAAAAACACAAATTGAAAGTTATTATGAAGATCACCTATCCATAACCATGCACCAGACAAATATAGACAGATTTTGTAAAGTTCATGTAGACGAAAATATCTGGTCCTTTAGGTATCGAAAACTATAGAGTTCTTCCGGTCCCTTTATATCATTCCTGACCATCAGTATACTACACCAAACTTAATTGGTGAGCAAATAAAATATGTAAAACTTACCTTGAATTTATTCCACCACATTTGTTTCACTTCTTGTGAAACATTTCTGTAAGTAGTATACTCTCTCATCCAAAAGTTTCTTACTATTTTGTTTAATTCCCTCACAACAGACGTAGCATCCGTAAATCTGCAATCATACGGATATTGTGCAACATCGGCAATTCAGTTGATATCAATATCTAAAGCCGTAAAGATTACAAATACTAAAATAAAAATGAAGTACTTACGAATCTCCAAATTGACGTATGAAGAATCGGTTATCTTCTTGACCTCTGTTTACGTCAATATACGATTGTTCCGCCGAATAATGGGGTGAAACGGAAGGAGAGGGAGCTAAAGGAGATTGAACTGGAGGACATTCAGTTCGCATGTGGCCAAGTCCTGTAACATGTTGTTCAGTGTTGGACGAAGGGCCAACATGTCCATATTGTGATTGACCATATTGTGGTTGAGGGTTAGATGACAGGACAGGGGAAAAGGAAAAGGACGGGGACGAGGACGAGGACGAGGACGAGGACGAGAAAGAGGCTTGTCTTCTAGGTATGTGACCTCCACGTTTATACTGACAAGTAGAAAAGTTATGCGAATATGTAAAGAACTATTGACACGTATTACTGACACATAATGATGTAAATGACGAAACTTACCATTTTGATGGAAAGGCTGAGAAAATGTTTCCTTGAAATGACCCACTGTCGAGTGCTTATGATGTGCAATTTCCTATGAACAAATATACTATAAATCGCATTCATTTTGATATGAAACATCAATATATTTGCACGATATGGGTGGCCACAAGTATCAAACATCACTATATGAATCGCATTCATGTTGATTGAAAATTTTTTGACCACGTACAAAAAATTTAAATTTCATTGGAAGTGGGTGGCCACATGTATTCCAAGTCTGTCTGTAAAGTTTTGTAAGAGAAAAATTGTTATTATTGTTAAATTTTACTTGGGAGATAAAAAAAAATTCCACTAAAAGTTGGTGGCCATCGATATTCTAACACATTCTGTAAAGTTCTGAAATTTAAAAATTTTAAGAATTTTTAAATTATTATTTTTTAATATAAACTTTTTTCTGTGGAATAAAAAAATTGGTACAAATTAAAATTGGGTGGCCACAGATAGTCTAAGCTATTAGGTAAAATTTTCAAAATTTTTAAGAATTATTTATTTTAATAATTTTAGGGGCACGTTAAAAAAATTAAATATAACTACAAGTGAGTGGCCACAAGTATTATAAATCATTCCGTGAAGTTTTGAAATTTTTTAAATTCTAATTTTTTTCGACCTTCTAAAAAAATTTAAATTTCAATGCAAGTTGATGGCCACATGTTTTTTAGGCAATTCTGTGCAGTTTAGATATTTTATATTTTTTTAATTTTTTTTCACCCAAATAAAAAAAATTTCCATCCCAATGGGTGAACACAATTATTTTAAACCATATTATAAAGTTATAAAAATTTTTAATTTTTAAATAATTTTTTTCCCGAAACGTTAAGAAATCTAAATTTTACTCAAAATTGGTCGTCACTATTAATTTTTGGCTTTTTTCGATATTATGAAATTTGAATTTGTTAAAAATTTTAAAAAACTTTTACGGTCAAATTTCATATTTGTTACCAACATATACCGTTGTTATAATATTTTAAAAAATTTTAATGATTTTTTATAGAATTGCTCAATTTTGAAACATTTTCTGTGAAAACGATTAATCAATCACTCTATCGTTATTCAACGCTTAATCATCCACATAATAGACAAATTAATCAGTCGACCATCAATCAAATCCACATGCAATCCTAAAATCGACCCGTAACCTAGCCAACGAAAAGTGATCATAAATAATCCCTAAACAAATCCGATTAATTACCTAATTACATTAACTAGAGTTTAGGGAGTTGTTTACTTGGTTTAAAGACAATAAAAACTGGCCAATCGAACAGTAACGGTCCCGGCGCGGGCGTGGACCCAAATGGTGACAAGTCGGTAAGCTGCTCGGCTACAACCGGGCGAACGACAGGCGAGCTCGGCCGCGACGGTGTCGATCGGCGGCGACGGCGTGGGGCGGTGGCGACGGCGCCGGGCGAGGGCGATGGCGTCGGCCCCCGAGTGGGAGGCGGGCGGCTGGCCGGCGAGTGGAAGGCCGGCTGCTGGCCGGCGGCCAGCGGCGGGACGGCAGTGCCGGCGGGTGGCTGGCCGGCGGCGGGATAGCAGTGCGGCGGCGGGACGGCCAGCCGTTTGCTGGGGTCAGCGGCGGCGGTTGCTGGTCGGCGGCGGCGAGGGCGGGGGCGGCAAGGGCGACGACGCTCGCCGGCGAAGGCGAGGGCGAGGGCGGCGAGGCGAGGGCGACAGCAGCGAGGCGGAAAAGGGGGGCGGGCGACCGGCGGGGGGGCGAGCGACGGGCAAAGGGGGCTGCCGAGCGACCGGCGTCGGGCGGGGGAGGGAAGGAGGCGACGGCTGGGTCGGCGAGGGGGTGACCGGCGAGGGGGGCGGGTGACGGGCCGAGGCAGCTGCAAGGCGATCGGGGGCCGGGGGGGCTACGGGGCCGACGACGGGCTGCGGGGCTATGGACACCGACGGCAGGAACTCATCCGTCGCAAATTTGCGACAGACGCCGACGGCCTGCACTTGTCCGTCGCAAATTTGCGACGGACAAATTCGGTCCGTCACAAATTTGCGACGACCGAGTTTAGTTTCCGTCGCAAATTTCCGACGGAAATTGCTCGTTCGTCGCAAATTTCAAACGATCAAATTTGCGACGAACTAAACTTGTCCGTCGCAAAATTTGGACCGACAAAAAATTTTGGAGGGGAAAAAATTTCAACGTCAAATTTGCGACGGACAAGTACCGTCCGTCGCAAATTTGCAACGAGCCCATTCAATTTCCGTCGCAAATTTGCGACGGAAATTGTGCGTTCGTCGCAAATTTCGAACGGTAAAATTTCGCTCATAAAATTTGCAACGGACTCAACTTGTCTATCGCAAAATTTGGACCGAGAAAAAAAATTTCCACAAAAAAATTTGCAACGGAACCTACCTATCCGTCGCAATTTGCGACGGATGGAACTCGGTCATCGCAAAATTGCGACGGACGGCACTCGTCCGTCGCAAATTTGCGACGATCAAGTTCGGTTTCCGTCGCAAATTGCGACGGAAATTGTGCATTCGTCGCAAATTTCGAACGACAAAATGTCCGTCGCAAAATTTGCGACGAACTCACTTGTCCGTCGCAAAATTTGGACCAACAAAAAATTTTCGAGGGAAACAATTTCGATGTTATATTTGCGACGGACGGTGTGTTTCCGTCGCAAATTTGCGACGGAAATTGTGCGTTCATCGCAAATTTCGAACAGTAAAATTTCACTCGCAAAATTTACGAAGGACTCAACTTGTCCGTCGCAAAATTTGGACTGACAAATAATTTCCGACGGAAAAAAATTTGGACAAAAAACTTACGAAAGATCCTAACTATCCGTCAATATTTGCGACAGACAATATAATTTCCGTCGCAAATTTCCGACAGAAATTATTTTGTTCGACCATATTGCGACGGACATCTATATTCCGTCGCAAATTTTACCGTTCGAAATTTCGCATCTCAAATTTTGCAATGGAAATTAGAATATCGGAAATGTTATGACACGTTAATAATATTTGACTCGTCGGCATTTTGGGACAAAATTTCGAAGTATCAATTAAAATAAACAGAATAATCGACAATAACAATAATAAAAAAGCACAATAACAATAATAACAAGAGCAATAATGATAACAACCAAAATAGCACTTATAGTATATATAATTACACATCTGTAGTGTTTTGTAACAAAAATTTTAATCTTCTTCTTCGTCTTCGTCTTTGTCTTCGTCCTTGTCTTCGTTCTCGTCTTCGTCATCTGTCTGAAAATCAGATTCTGAACATTCTTGTACATTTAATTCGCAAATTTCAGTTGGATCCACATCTATCATTACTCCACACGAATCTCGTAAAGTTGGTATGTTATATTTTTCAATTTCAACCGTGTTACACACTTTCTCTTGTTGGTAGGCTATATCCTTCCGGTGTTCCTCGATTTTCCTCCGTACTTTGATTTTACATACAGCCCACCAATCAGTTTTGTCACGTTTCAAGCTAGGGTATGATGCATAACATACTTGAATTGCTTGTTGTGCCAAGACAAATGGTTCATACTTCATATACCTTTTCTTGCGATTGATTTCAACCAAATTGAACTTCGTGTGCACCTTCATTCCTTTGACGGGATCGAACCACGTGCACTTAAATAACACAACCCGCATCATTAATGGTCCATGATACTCAATCTCTATGATTTCATCCAACAAGCCATAAAAATCATCTTCTGAATTGCCACTATTGGATGACTGAACAAACACACCACTATTCGTTGTGGATTTGCCCATTCTATATTCTTGAGTATGAAAATTATATCCATTTATGAAATATGCTGGCCAACTTCGAACTTTTAACTGTTGACCCCATGACAGATGATATAACAATCCTTGCCCTCCAATTTCATCATAATTATTGTGAACCTAAGGTTGCACATGCAAAAACTACCATAAATATTTTACTAAATGATGTATATAATTTTAATAACTTGATTTTGATCCATAGGCAACTTACATATGTCTTAAACCATGCTGCAAATTGTTCATCGCACAAACGGTCAAACTCATTTGGTTGTAGTCCAAACATTTCATTTTGGAAAATCCTAATATTAAAAACCATGTAAATATTAGCAAATATTTCGACGTCAAAACATATATTTGCAAATTTACACTTACTTGAAGTATGGCTCGACTTCTGGGCAGTTCAATAAAATATAAGTATGGGCTGCATGAAATTCTTCGCCTGATAAGTAACGAAACTGACATGTGCCGCTTGGTCGACCCAGATAATTGAAAATAGAGAATGCTGTACAATTGGGATCAATAGGGCCCTCATCATTTCTACTTGCTCTCCGCCTCTTGCACTGAACGTGCGGCTCAAAATAATATGATACAAATGTTGTCACTTCTTCCACAATATATGCATTACAAATTGAAGCTTCAACACGTGCCTTATTCTTCACTTTTTTCTTCAAATGATATAAGAATCTAGTTAAAATAGAAAGAAGCTTATCGGAACATATTATATGATAAACTAATTTGAACTGTATTTTAAAGAAAACATTACCTCTCAAATGGATACATCCATAAGAATTGGACGGGACCTGCAACTTTGGCCTTATAAGGCAAGTGAACTAAGAGATGCTCCATCGAATCAAAAAACGCTGGAGGAAATATCATTTCTAAGTTGCAAAGAATAATTGGAATATCTCTCTCTAGTTTTTCCATGTGCGATGCTTTTAACACTGTCGAGCAAATATCGTGAAGGAAATTGCTTAACTCTGTAATGGCGCCCCATACAAAGTTCGGTAGAACTTCTTTCAAAGCTATTGGAATTAGTCTTTCCATCAGGATGTGACAATCATGACTCTTCAAACCTGTGAACTTGTATTCATTCAAATCAACACATCTCTCGAGGTTCGAAGCATATCCATTAGGAAACCGTATAGATTTCAACCATTGACAAACAACTCGCCTCTGCTCCTTATCCAATGTATAAACTGCTTTCGGTTTTGGTCCCCTGCTGCTTGCATCCATAGCTAGTAGTGGCCGATCGCAAATATCTTTCATATCTTTTCTTGCGCTCAAGTTGTCTTTTGTTTTTCTGGCGACATCATCACAGTATTTATGACATTGTCGAAAACATTCTTTTCTATGTGCATGACATCAAGATTATGATGAATAAGATGGGCCTTCCAATATGGTAGATCCCAAAATATACTGCGTTTTGTCCACTTATGTGTATTTCCGTACCCAAAAGTCGTGCCGTGCGGGTTCTCAATAACAGTTGGAAAGTTCTGCACACACTCCCAAATTTGATCGCCGATCAACCTCAATGATGGGCGCATTTTTTCAGTCTTATTCTTGATAAACTCTTTCTTATTCCTTCTGAAAGGATGACTTGCCGGTAAAAATTGTCTGTGACAGTCAAAATAGGTGGGCTTCTTTCATGTTTTGATCTAAATGACTTTGACCTCTTCAAACATATCAGATATCCTAAGATCCCAGCTGTACTCCATCCAGATAACATTCCATAAGCTAGGAAGTCATTTATCGTCCAAAGAAGGGCAGCCTTCATTATAAATGTTTGATCGGTAGAAACGTCATACGTATGGACACCTTTAACCTATAACCGTTGTAACTCCTCAATCAATGGTTGCATATAAACATCTATCAACTTTTTCGGATTTTGCGGCCCTGTCACGATCAATGTCAGAAACATATAAGGTGTCTTCATGCATATACTAGGTGGAAGATTGTACGACGTTAAGATAACTAGCCAGCATAAATAACTTCTTCCTGTTTTCCCAAATGGAGCAAATCCATCGGCACAGAGACCTAACTTGATGTTCTGTGGCTTCATCGCAAACTCAGGGTATGTTCTATCAAAATGTTGCCATGCCTCCGCATCTAAAAGATGACACATTAGACCCTCTTCTGTTTCATGATTTGCATGCCAAGTCATGTGTTCAGCTGTGACTTTAGATGCATAAAGCCTTTGCAATCTGGGGATTAAGGGCAGATAAAACATTTGCTTGCATGGTCTACGTTTCTGATTACGACCCGGCCTCCTGTTAATCTTGTACCTAGGTTGGCTACAGAATTTGCAAGATTCTGCATTTTCATCATCTCTCCAATATATCATACAACCCCTACTACTTACATCAATCCTTATAACCGGAAGACTTAAGTTGTCCACTAGCTTTTTCATATCATAAAAATCACTTGGCATGATGTTATCACGAGGCAATGATTCCCACATTACTTCAACAAAAGAGTTGAAACAATCCGTGGACACATTATGTTCTGCCTTGATATTTAATAGTCGGGCTATCACCGATAACTTAGTGTAGTCCTCACAACCTGCCCATAAAGGTTCATCTACTGCTTTCAACGCATCCCAGAACTAATTAGATTGAAAAGTTTCATTATAGACAATTTCAGCAAAACCCGTTACTCCTATATCTTCCAATTGTGAAGCATGACTAGTACTCACTTATTCACGTGTTGGAGTAAAACTAGTACTTGCCTGATTTGATTTCATGACAAAATTATTACTAGTTGCATCAATGACCATCCTCTCGTATGGGTTCAATTGCTCATAATAACCACATTCTTCCCTAACTGGAAATTAGTCATTTCTTTCATATCCTTCATCAGATATAAATGGTTTACCATGGGAAGTCCAATTATAATAGTTTGGACAAAATCCAAATCTAGTAAGGTGTTCTCTAACTCGATCACACACAAGAAATTTACCATTACCGCACTTTTTACACGGACACCTTAACTTATTTCCATCAATGAACTCATATTTACTACTAGCAAAGTCTAAAAATTGTTCCAACCTAGTACGAAACTCATCTGTCAATCATCGACGTCCAAGTAAGTTCTTATTATACATCCAAGCTCTTTCTCTTTGCATTGTGTCTGTATTAGAATAAAAATTTCAGGAAAAATATTTAAAATATCATATCTGATGTTCTTAATTAAAACGTCGCAAAATTTTGGAAATTATAATTTTTGTTATTCACGCAACAATTAATACGAAAATGCAAAAAAAGACAAAACTACTATGTAAAGAACACTTACCCAAATATGTGACTGAAATATTGGTAGGACAAAGTGGTTAATTTGATGAGAATTGCAGTGTCAACTTGGATTGCGAGACCTTCAATTAGACACATACCAAAAAAAAAATTATCAATCACGAATTATTTTTTAAAAATTTTTAATTTGCGATGGAAACTGAGTTTAACCGTCGCAAATTTGCGACGGAACCTCCATTCCGTCGCAAATTTGCGACGGATTTTTCATATATTTTTCGCAAAACGGTGTGGCCGTTCAGACACATACAAAGGCCGGCGAGGTGTCGCCGGTCGTTAAACCGGTGATGCAAATACGAAAAAAAACAAATATAAATATATATAAAAAAAAGAAATTATAATCCAACGACTAATAGTCACAAAGCTAGCTATGATACTTACCGATACAAAAACTTCACCTAGATTAATACATGCGTGCGCGGATTTAGCCGATGTCAGAACTATGAAGGAGGGCGAAAAGCGAGAGAGAGTTCGAAAGACATATAGGGTTGGAATATCACGGGCTAATAAACTACAAATTTGCGACGGATGTTCGATTTCGTTGCAAATTTGCGACGGATTTACTTTCCGTTGTTCGATTTCGTCGCAACTTTGCGACGAAATTTTTTCCGTCGCAAATTTATTTCCGTCGCAAAATTTGCGACGTAAAATATTTCCATCGCAAATTTGCGACAAAATCGAACGTCCGTCGCAAATTTGCGACGGAAACAAATGACCGTCGCAAATTTTGCAACGGAATTAGAAATTCGTCGCAAATTTGCGACGAAAAAAGTTCGTCGTAAATTGCCGTCTCAAATTACATGTTTTTTTGTAGTGATAGTTTGTTAGGTGGGTTTTTGTCGTAAAGCAATCACTTAAATATGGGTCGGATTTTGAATAGTGTTTCAATAATCGAACTAAATTGGCTAATTCAAGCCGGTATCACCTTGGTCTCTGGTCCAATTCAATGCCTTGTGCCGTTTGCCATCCAAATTGGTCAGGCCAGTTGTGACAGTTTGTTATAACCCAGATCAAGTTGGTCATTCTGAAAATTATTGAAGGACGGTGGTGGCAAGGTTTGAACCTTGTGCCAAGGCCCAAAGGAATGTGAAAGTGAGCTCTCTCATGCAGTCTTCATGATTCAAAACCTCCGCTCTCAAAAAAAGCACGATACCTCCGTCAGCAGGCCTAAGCATTGTTTCACATGTAGTGCTATGCATAGTATAATAACTATTTTATTTATATTGTTTTTACATATAATCTGAATAGGTTGGCTCTACTTATTGAATATGTCACGATGTAGCCATTTGATATAGTGATTTCGGCACAATTTTTAAAACACCAATTTTGCATAGAGATACACGTTATAATCATATTTTTAGGACCCACCAAAGGCATTTTTTGTTTCATATTGATCGATGCTTAAGTAATGTGTGTACATGATGACATAGTGATTTTCAAAATAACCAACACTTATCTTCATTAAGAGAAAGAACGTAGGTCGTTGTACGATCAAGTTTATCACGTAGAAAATGAAAATTTTCAAAAAAAAAAAAACATATGAAAAAAGAACCCTAGAGATCCTAAATAACTTTTTAAAAATTTATTTAAATTTATGGCTTTGATGGTTCCGTCTGCCCTATCAGAGATGGAGTAAAAATTGGACAAGACATTTTTTCCTTGTTAAAATCCATCCTTGTTGATGACACGAAGTCGAAGTCGTTGTGATCTTAATGTAGCACCAAGAAGACTTTTGGTTCGGGAGTCCTTCGATTTGATTTGATTTGAACGCTTCACCAATTGCAATCCGATCTACCCGATTCGAGAAGAGTCCGAAGTCAAATTCACTTTCGTTCTGCACACTCAAATATCATATCGAATTGACCTTTTCTCCATCTCTCAAATGGGGCACAAATGCATTTTCCATGAAACTTCCTAAGGAAAAATTAAAGGTTGCTTTTCTTTTATTTTTGTTCCTTTTTCCTTGACTTTGTCCAAGAGTAGTCTACTATACTCTAACTTCAGTTACACGCCGCCCTAAAGGTTAAAAGAAAAAAAAAGAAAGGAAAATTGCACTTACGATCCCAAACATCTGGCTCAATCGAGATCTACCGCATTTGAAAAGGTGCAATCGAGTCTAACAGTTGGATTAATATCACGAAAAATCTCAAACTGAAATACCTATGATAAATTTAGCCAAAATTACAACAAACTGGTACATATGTGACAAATTTACCCTCAATTTGTTTCTATTAAATTTTATTATTAAATTACTTTGTTAAATGATACATAACAGTTGATGGATGTATCCATTTTTTACTCCGTTTGTCATAGGTGTACTAGTTAATTTTTTTTTTTGTGGTATTAATTAAATTTAACAAAAAATAACGGATGGTAAATTTGTTACAAATATACTAGTTTAGGGTTTTTAGTGGCCAAAAAACTAGTTTAGGATAAATTTGTCATAGTTGTATTAGTTTGGGATTTTTTGCGGTAATAGAATTAGATTGAGGTAAATTTATCACATGTATATCAGTTTAGGGTTTTTTGTACTATTAACCCTTTGTAAAAGTGCAATTGGGTTTCAAAATTTTTGAAATTGATGCAATTGAATTCTTTCAGTGATTGATTAGCAAACTTTGCCAACACGACTATACGGAATGCTCCATCGCTTTTTTTTTTTAATTGCTTTTGGCATTTGTAGTATTGACGTGGGGCTGACATGTTCATTAGGTAATAAAGAACCAAAATCTAGAAACAATAAGAAGAATATAGAAAATTTAAAATGAATGATTTGGAAACGTTTTTCAAAAGATGATCGCTTGTATCGTTAGGAATAATTAGTCAATTCATTATCGATAACAATTTATGTTTAAATATTTTCATGGATGATAGAAATATTTATCGTTCAATTATTTATGCAAGCAATACGAGCGATCATTTCAAAGAATTTTTTTTTATTAAATCATTCATTTTACTTTAGTTTAATTGATTTTTCCTTTTTTACTCAAATTTTAGCTTTTTAATTTTTCAATTTCAAGAAAAGATTGACAATTTTCCGACTTGGTGCAACATCAGTGGTAACCAAATTAGGCCAAGCAATTGCCCGAAAGAAATTTGATGTTCGAGACTTTATTGCACTTTTTTCTTTTTCAAACGAATAGAGTTTTGATTGCGCGTTGGACCAAACGTCAAAAGAATTGCAACTTCGATTTTTTTTCAAGGAAAAACAAAAGAGAAATGGTAAAAAAGAGAGAGCTTGATGGGTGATATCTTGCAACCACAAGCAATGTCAGATTCCACGAGAAGCGTATGAATGGAGCTTGGTGGGACGTCCCCTTCGCAAGTAAATGGCAAAAACAAAGCCATCAAGCCTCATCCCATCCTAAAGTCCTTCGACGACTGGACAAAAGGATGGCGATCCACCCGCGCACCTCCCCCTTACCTCAACAACAAACACTATCCAAGACTTTTTAAATCATGGGCCGGAATTTTCTGCCGTGGATAATGAAAAATATTTTTTTGATTAATAATTTCAAATAATATAAATAATTATATTTTAAAAAAATATTATTTTAATTATTTTTTTATTCGTGAAATAAACAAAACTTAAATTTATCCGGATAAGAAAGAGATCTAATTGGAAGATTTTTTTTATTAAACATAAGTAGGACGTCATTGCTCTTTTTTTGTTTTCTTTAGTTTTGGATATACACGATTTCGTCAGCCTATCCGATGAGGCCACCGAATCAAAACCCATAGGAGTCGGCTCACCTAAGATTTTGACCATTATCCGAAACGGTATTTATCTTTTTGAATAGTTGGTAAGCCGGATATTTCGCCAAGAAACAAAAAAATAAACACTATAGCTTGCAAAATCTGCAGTGTAGTTTTTTTTAATTATGATATAGTTAACTCAATTTCAGGTTCTGAGATCCAATCAAAGTCGCAACCTTGGGATAACCTGAACAAGACCCTCAAATCGTTTCCGTAAACCATATTTTGTCATACCCAAAATACCATACTTTAGCGCAACTGCAATTATACTGTAAATTGTGCAATAACCGTATTGCAATGTACTGAAGTACGTTTTTGGCAGCAAATCTTTTAAGGTTGTGACTTAGTATAGTTGTTGGCATATATATATTATTTTCACCGTATGTAGTAGTAATATGATTCACTACAACAACAGCGACATTAAAAATAATAATTTCATTCTTATTATTATCTTTACTTCAGTGAAATTATAATGAAGACTATAACAACATCTATCAGTCCGTCCTTAACTTCAACGGGCGCTGTCCCTTTCGTGCCCCACTTTCTCCTCCTCCGTTTTTTTCCATTGCTTTTTCTTGTACCGACTCAAAAGGACTAAATTGCCCCTGCTGCCCCCTCCGATCAAGGAGTCCAAAAGTGCGGCGGGCGCTGCCACGAGATGCCGCAGCGACACCGCCGTGCAAAGGCCGACGGGTGTGGCAAAGACATCATCACGACTCGTCAACGTATTTCTAATCGTCAAGCCTAAAATTCAACCGAACAAAAATCCAAATGCGAGATCTCAGCACTAGCAAGCAACTAGTAACGCCCAATCTTTCATTCAATAGCACGTAGCAGATTGAGCAGAAGCTATTACAAACTGTTTGTCACTCTTTGTCCCCCCCTTGCACGCAACCCAAAAAACAGAACACCAGAAGGGCATCGGAAGAGGTTAGTAGAAAGAAAAGCCATACGGGATCTGCAAATATACGATCCTCTTCATAGGCATCGCAACCGGAAAAGGAGAAAGAAACCAAAGAAAGAAAGTAAGGTGGAGGGGAAAACTCTGTAAAAAGGCAAGAGTCTTCCCCCCCCCCCCCACACAATCCCAAAAAAACTCACACTTGCAGAGGCTTTTTAGTCCTCTATTACTGAAGCCAATCCACTCACAATCTCTACGCCCACCTGCGAATTCCTGAGCTTCGCCGTTGCTATCGTCTTGCCTCTCGCCATCCCCTCGTCCTCCTCCTCCGCCTCGGAGGAGCTCTCGATCAGCAGGGACAAGGTGCAGTCGAGCTCCAAGTTGTCGGTGGAGCAGCTCGGCCCGGGGCTCTCCATGTAGGACCCCAACCCGACTCGAGATGGGTCCTTTCGTACGGGAAGGCGATGCGGATTCTTCGAGGTGGTCGGAGGCGTGGTCGGAGGCGTGGACCTTGCGTGAGGCGCGAACCACTTGGCCTCCATGTACTCGGCTTTCCTCCACGGAGCGATGTGCATTCCCCTGCTCTTCAAGCTCTGTTTCGCCGCCTCTGATACTATGGCGATGATTTTGCCAAGGCGTTTGGGCTTGCCGACAAAGATGCTGGGCAGGGCATGGAGGACGGACTTATATGTCTTCGTCGGCCGAGCAATCTCAAATTCCGACCGGAAATCGACGTCAACTATGAGTCTCTCGCCTTTGATGATCACGTCTATGTACTCGTATTCGCCTGAACGTCACAAACGTGTATCTTGCTCTTAGGTTCGACTATACAAGGCGTGGAGACAAGTGGGCAAGAAACTGTTGTTAAAGTAACTGTAGATAGAGCAATTTATTCCAACCAAAGCAATCCAGGCAGATATTTCCCTCTGCTACAAGCTCAATAATCAACGAACGAACCATAGAAATTTCGCAACAGATATCGACTGAATGGAAAAAGTCTAAGATTCGAAAAGTGATCACTTGCTGCTAAAGACTAAAAATTCGTCCTAGACATCCTAACCCCGGTTCTTTACCAAACCATGAACGAAGCCAGCAACGGGTGCATGTCATTTTCACCAAGCGAGACCCGGGATTCAACCGCTATGTAAAAAAATGAACCAAATATTGAGATAAAATGGAACGGGATTGAGAAGCAGTACCAGCTGGGAAGGATGCAGATTTCTCCCAGCGAGACTTGCACACAGAGGCGTCGTAGCCCAGAGCCGACAATCCGTCTGACACGATCTTCAGGACGCTCTCGTCCTTGCGCTTGGACATTTTCTGCTTCTCCACAATCCTCGCAGTGTCCGCTAGCAAATTCCTCTCGCAAAGCGTCGCGCACATCACCAAACTCTGCGTGCGCAAATCTATAAAAGTTGGCGGAGCACATACATACAGGAGACGATAAGACATAAACGCGATCGTTCGATGACCGATCATACCTTGAGTGTTTGACACGCTTCGCCATGGAGCTCGCCCCAATGACCTCTGCCTCCTCCTCCGCCAGGAAACTCAGACTCTCCTTCCTCTGAACTGTCGGTCCCGTTCCCGTTGAAGCAGTTGCAGCGGTGGCCTCCGCACCTCACGGCAGAGGACGACTGCTTCTCGTGACTCTCCTCTATGAAATTCTGGACCATCTTCGTCAGGCAGAGAGAGCTCGGTTCGAATTCAGCTGGCTCCGCGGTAAAGCCGTCCTTATCGACCGGCGGCGCACCGCCATCGCCGCACACCTTCTCGATCGCCGCCGAGCTCTTCAGCACGCCGATGAACTGGCGCTCGAAGAGCCGCTTGAGCCGCGACTTCACGACCGGCTTCACTGGCTCGAACCTGATCGCCTCGTCTACGTGACAATCGATCGGCTGGATTTTCATTGAAAACGGCATGGACTCCGTGATCAAAAGCACGACGGACCCGACTTCGCCCCGCCGATGATTCTTCCTCCTCACGCCGATCTAACCACCGGTTGCGCCATTAGAACCTAACCTTCAAGCCGAGATCAGCACATCAACCGATCACAAATCCAAACCGAAACCCAGAGATTCCCCACCTAACAACCGATCCGAAACAGACGCGATCACTCGCCGCGTCGCTTTCCGGCACCGACCGCCGAGGACGAAGGCGAGGAATAACTTGCGGACTCAACCAAGCGACCTCGACTCACTCACCGCCGCCGCCGTCGCCGTCAGACAAGCTCATCGTCGACGCCGTCCGCCGAGAGCACGCGATCGCGTCCGGCCCGAGCTCGGTCGCCGGCTGCCGCCGAGTTCTCTCTCCGGTCGACAGGGACTGGGTTTCACCGGCGCCGGGGCATTTTCCGGCGATGACGAGAAGCCCGTGAGCTCAGGGAGTGCTTTTGGCTATGGCGAAAGGCAGCGAGGGAGGGAGCTAGGACGGGGGCACCTGGGGGTCGCATTTATAAGCACCGGCCGAGTACGAGAGAGTGGGTGGGTGGGCGGGCCCACGCGGGCTTCCTACGTGGCGCGGGAGCGGATCGGGGGGGGATGGAGTCGGGACACGCGTCGCGCCGCGGGGGGAGCTCCGTTCTCGTGGCCCGGTTGCTACAGCGCCACGCGTCAGGTTTGGAGGGGGGAAGGGTGGTGCCAAATGTCGAAACTGCCCCCCCCGCCCCCCCCCTCGTTGCGATTTTCTTTTGATCTTTTTTTTTAAAAAAATTTGGTCCGTCTCGGGTCGTGGGGCCCACCTGCGGGAGTTGCCCGTGACTCGACGTCCCAAAGAGGACTTTGGATCAACCGCTCGGCCCCTCCCCTCGCGATCGTACGATTCGACGTGAATGCCGTTGGAGTTCAATAGAATTTATGAGCCCCAACCTGCCTAGACGAATGACGCGGTAGCGAGGCAAGCATTGAACTTTTCGTCCATGGACTTATTGCTTTCCTATTGGGAATTTGGACTAGGGTTGTTTGAATCGAACTGGAATTCCACTTGTTTGGAAGAAAATGAACAATTTTAAAAATATTTTTTTAATAATAATTATTTGTACCACTTGAAATGATTAATCAATAACAAATATTCTCATTATCGATAATAATGTATATTTAAACATTTCAGTAGATAGCAAAAAAATATCTTTATTCGTTCATTTTCTATAAGCGATACAAGAAATCATTTTTTTATGGAAGAGGTTTTCTAAATTATCTATTTTTGCAAAACAAACGGAATGGGTGCGTTGCGTTTCTTGTAAGAAATATCCATGATTTCAAAAATATATTTCAAAAAGTGATCGCTCATACACTTATAAAAATGAATGAATGAAATTTTTTTTACCATTAATGAAACTGTTTACGCATAAATTATTGTTGATAATGAATTTTTTTTTTTTCATTTACTATTTTTGAAAGAAATATAACCAATCATTTTTCTCCCAAATCAGCCGACTCTAAAGTTGAATGTACTGCTGGAAAAGAAAAGAGGGTCATGTTGAATGGTGCAAGTAATTTCCCAATTGAACAGTTTCGTTTATGTTTTCACGCATGAATTCACTTGCTCACGGAATTCTTGACTATTTTTACATATATATTTATTTTCTTTGCTGAATAATTTGAATATTTGGATTTCATACTTCCGTGATAATTACACTGAAGATCGTGACTTTCATCGAGCCTTCGTCTCTCACGGAAAACTATGTCTTGAGTTCATTTACTTTTCCACTCATAAAGTCACTTGCTCACAAAATTCACGATAATTCTATGGATATATTATTTTCTTCGCTGAATAGTTTGAATTTTCAGGTTACGTTCTTCCATAATAATTTATGGCGAAGATGGTGACTTTTGTGGTGTCTCCATTTTTTTCGAGGAAAAATATGCATCGAAATATTTAATTTTTTTAATAGGTGTATTAAAAGTTCAGACCAATTCTAGAAGAAAATTAAAATGTACGGCCACAATTGTCGCTTCGTGTAACTCACTGATTTCAAAGCTTGACTTCGGTTTCTTCACAAGGGATCGTCAGCTTGACGGCAACGGAAGGACCTGCCAAGGGCATTATCGTCTTTTCGGGGATTGCCGCTTGTTTCTGCGGCTGCGATTTCCTTATCTTGATAAAAAGCATGACGTCAGAAAAAGTGGGGACGCGTGATACGGATTGATTTGATGGAGGGCACTTTTGGGAATGCACGAAACTTCTTGTATTTTGGAATTATCTTCCTAAATTAATATATCTATCACAAATTTATCAAAATTATCATTTTTATCATTAAAAGTCTCAAATTGATATACCCATGATAAATTTATTCAAAAATAATTATTTGACCACAAAAATTTTAAATTAGTACATTTGTGGCTAATTTATCTTCCGTTAAATTGAATTAATTCCATAAAAAATTACAAACTTGTACACTTATGATAAACGGAGGATAAAATCTCAAACCGGTACATTCATGAACTGTTACGTGCCATTCAACTGAGAAATTTGATGGTAAAATTAAATAAAAACTAATAAATGGTAAAATTATCATAAGTGTACCGATTTGAGATTTTTTATAGTATTAACCCTACTCTTTTTTTAAGAAATAAAAGATGATATAGTTTCCAATGTTCATCGAGGTACATATGTAATTGACTTGCATTCCATCACGTTACGTGCATAATCGACTTATAAAATGTAGTCTAGTTCGATAACATAACTCGAGAGGGTGCAAGTACGAGAACGATTCAGCCGATCATGGACCGAGAGGGCTCGTGGAGGCCTTCGCCCCGTGCCCGTGTCGTATCGCACTTGGCGCACTTTTTGTGCAATATAATGCTATATAATCTTTGACAATGCACGTGAAAATTCGAAAATTTCGTCCCAAAAATTTAGTTTTGCAAATCTTTCTTATCTCGTCCTCTTAAAGTTAGGTTTTTGCTTAGACTAGAGATATGCTCGGAACATAACTTAAGATTATGGCTTTTGCTAAGCACATAACCAGTCAATTCAATTTATTGCACGAGTAAGACAAGAGTGTTTTGGGGAACTACTTTGTGTGGGAGTGTCTGATACCAATACCTACCTACTACTAAAGAAACTAGTCTGCTCGCCCTGCCTTCATAGCAAGCCCAGGTGCGGACGCGCAGCATCGGGCCTAGCCTCGAGAGCCCACCCATTCTCTTTGCAGGTTGCGATCCGAATACAGGCCGAGCTCGAATCTAGTCGCGGCCTTGAAGAGAGAGAGAGGGCACAGATTATCACCATGCCAAGGGGATAGGAGTCGACAAGGAGATATGCAATGGCAAAATTATGAGAAAATGACACATTTAGTCCATAAATTTTGACCCAACGTGTATTGTGGTCATTGAACTTTTAATTTATTCGGTCAGATCCCTGAACTTTAACTCAATATGTGATGTGGTTCATGAACTTTTAATTTATTCAATATAATCTCTGAACTTTTAGTATATGTTTAATTTGGTTCCTGAACTATATGAAAATGTTCAACATAGTCCTTCCATTAATTCAAGTCTAGGGACTATATAGAATATTTTCATATAGTTCAGAAACTTCACTGAATATGTATAAAAAGTTCAAGGACCATATTGAACAAATTAAAAGTTCATGAGCCACATTGAGCATTAAGCTAGAATTCAGGGACTACATTGATAAAATTAAAAATTCAAATATCGAGTTACATATTACGTCAAAATGCAGTTCAAAATTACGAAGTTAAAAGCTTATGAAAACGTATGAGACTTTAGAGAGCACTAAAGAGAGAGGTCACAATCTTCTAGTTCTCTTTTTTCCTTTGCCCATCATATTTCATCTTGCCTTGTTCAAATCCATTCGCTGCTTTTAGGGAAAAGATTTCTCAAATCCAATGATGAAAAGTTAGGCAACGTTTGTCAAAAGAAAAAAACGCGATCTTCTTCTTTGACTAAGGGAATGGACAGCGGCGTTATAGACGGTTAACAGATTTCTCTTTTCCAATGCCAATGGCATGGAAAAGTTAATATGTATACTTAATGTGAATAATCTCTTAGCAATAAAGGAAATACAAAATCAAGTGGAGTGACGTTACAAGGAATGATGTATGTCTGTACTTAGTAGTATATGATGTGGGCAACTAGTGACTTGTGAGCAACGTATTCTCATAGTTGGCATAGTCTCACTCTTGAATCCTACCAACGGCAAATCTTGAAAAGGGTAAACTTATAAGAAGCGTGCGCCTCTGTTGCGACCTTCCCGAAAGGCTTGTCAAGAAATGACAAATTTTAGAGGTAATGTCGAGTTGGGGATTAATGGTCGGCAACCGATACGGATTCTCCCAAATCCTTGGCTTTGGAAAACTACAATTAAAATATATATCCATTTATGAAGTTCAACTTGAGCAGGAGCTGCTACTAGTCCATTCTAGAAACTAAGCAAGATATGGAAGCATACTTCACATCCTATACAATTAGAAATTTAGGTTATGAGAACTTGATTACAGTAATTATCTAACTAGTACCCTTCAATACCCTAACTTGAACGATTTGTTACCAAAATAATTCAGGCAATCTTTGATAATTTTATTAACCTATGCCAATAAATGATGCCCATGTATGAGTGTGCAATTAGACATTTACAATCAATGCGATAAAAAGTAAGGTTTAAGAAAGTAAACCCAATGAAGCATCAAGCATAAAAATTCACATAACCTCATTATTAACACCCACGACAGTGAGCCCCGTGAGTTAAGTTTAAATCGAGTCCAATTTCATGCCTAAAAGATCAAGCTATCTAAACCTAAGCTACATCAAATGTAACCATACGAACTCCTAAACTAAAGGCTATATTAACTAAATAAGACTAAGATTCATCTACATCCTAATCGAGACCTGCTTCTAAGCTATTTCTGATTTATATATTTTTTGAACTATTTTATTTAGTTTTTTTTTAAATTCTGAAAATAGGGACTCGGGCTGGGCCCTTGGGCCCGGTCTGAACATGGGTCACGCTTATGCATAACAGTCTGGACCCAGATTGGGCTCTTATCTCAAGCCCATTCAAAATAAAATCCAGCCCAAACTGACCCAATTTATCGTCGTCTTCTTCAAGCTGGCCATGAACGAGCAACCCCAACCGAGCTCCATCTCCGACCACTCTTCGCTTTCGCCAAATCGCACCCATCATCTATGGCCACAGTCTTTCGTCCCCACCATCACCGGACCACTTCCGTCTGCCATTGGTTCTCAATCGAAAACACTAGCTATACTAGATAAATGCAAAAGATAGCTAAGTGAGCACCCAATCGAAAATAATTAATCTAATTACGCTTTGTCATATTTTAAGTTTTTCTCTGTTTTATTTATTTATTTTTTTTGGGCCCCAAAAGAGTGTCTGGCGTGTCAAACTACAGATTACTCACATGAGACTGTTCAATTTAAGGTTGCAACATTTCCCGTGCACCAATGCACGAGTCTCATAATCCTTACCCCATTACGATGTGAGTGGGTAGCCCAAACCGGCGATATGCTTAAACTCCAACCGATCTTTCAGACTAATTAATGTTTTCAGGGACCACAGATAAATTGGGAAATCGAACTTGTAACCTTTGATTGCAAAACAAAAGTCTTGGAAATACAAAGTTCAAGTTGGAGGACATTGCACGGATTGACGTGTATCCAAATTTAGTTGTATACATGTAGCTGTCTTGCGAGCAATGTTCCATTGTAATTGTTATAGCCTCATCCCTGAATTCCATTAACGGCAAATCCTCAAACGCAGAAAGCTTGTAGGTAGCGTGTGCCTCAGCAAAAGATATCACTACAAAAAAACAACCATTTTCCGACGAAATTTCCAACGAAAAATTTGGAAAACGAAATTTGCGATGAACAAAAATTCGTCGGTAATTTGTCGTCACAAATTTTTCCAACAAAAAATTTCAATTTTTGTTGGAAATTTGCGATGAAATTGTTTCATCACAAAATTTGTGGCCAAATTCGTGGCTAAAGTCTTTGGAAAGTTCGTTGCAAAATTCATTACTAATTATTCATTGCAAAAATCGTGACAAAATTTGTCGGTAATTATTCGTGGCAAAACGAATTTCCGACGAATTAGCAATGAAAAAAAATTCGTCCCTAATTCGGTGTCGGAAAATTTTTGCGACAAAAAATTTTAATTTTTCATTGGTAATTTGAGATAAAAATAGAGTCGTGGCAAAATTCGTAGATAAATTCGTGGCTAAATTCATTGTAAAATTCGTTGCAAAATTCGTCCCTAATTATTCGTTGCAAAATTCGTGGCAAAATTCGTCGCTAAGTTTTCGTGACAAAAAGAATTTCCCGCGAAATTAGGAACGAACAAAAAAATTCGTCGCAAATTTTTTGTCGCAAATTTTCACAAAAAAATTTGAATTTTCATTGGTAATTTGCGACGAAAACCAATTCGTGGCTAATTATTCGTTGGAAAGTTCGTGGCAAAATTCGTTGGTAATTATTTGTTGTAAAAAGTGTTGCCAAATTCGTCGGTAATTATTTGTTGCAAATTTCGTGGGACAATGAATTTCCAATGAAATTAGGGACAAAAAAAATTCGTCGGTTCGTGAATTTTTGCAACAAAAAAATTCAATTTTCGTTGGTAATTTGCGACGAAAAAAAAATTTGTCGCTAAATTCGATGGAAAATTTGTTGCAAAATTTGTCACTAAATATTCGTTGCAAATATCGTGGGAAATCGCATAATTTTCCGACAAAAAATTTCAATTTTCGTTGGTAATTTGCGACAAAAACAAATTCGTGGGTAAATTCATGGGAAAATTAGTTGCAAAATTTGTTGCTAATTATTTGTTGGAAAAATCATGGGAAATCGTGAATTTTTCTGACAAAAAAATTTCAATGTTCGTTGGTAATTTGCGACGAAAAAAAGTTCGTTTCAAAATTCGTCACTAATTGTTCGTTGCAAAAATCGTTGCAAAACGAATTTTCCACAAAATTACCGACGAAAAAAAATTAAATTCATGGCAAAATTTGTTGCTAATAATTTTTTTTTGGTAAAGGATTTGTCACTAATAATTCGTTGCAAATTTTGTCACTAATTGTTCATAACAAAATTCGTCGGTAATTATTCGTGAAAAAATTCATTGCTAAATTTCCACGAACTGTATTCGTCACTAGTTTGTGAAGCAATTTTTTTTTTTTGGGTCGCTAAATTGCGACGAAATCTATTCATGACAAATTTTGTCGCTATGTTTGCGCCAATTTTTGTTTAGGGACAATTTCGATTTGAAATCTAATTAGCAGCAATATTAATTTCTACAATGCATAAGTTGCAAAGTCTCACATGATGATATTTGATATTCAATCTTATAATACATAGAGGTAGCTAAGCACTAATGAACATCATGTAATACATTCAACACACTGAAAGGACGGGAGATAACCATAAAACGTTGGCAGCTTTGGTACTGGGCATGACATCAGGAACAGTTACCTTTATCGACACCTGATGAAATATAAATACATAAATAAATATATGGAATTTGTTCAAAATATAAAAAAAAACATTTATGCATGGACGTGGAACTAGCTATAAAAAAATGTTCTTACCTTTGAATATAAGTCAACTTTCACATTCATTAGAAAACCATATAAAACCAGCAGCAACGTCACAATTTTAACTCCTAAAACTGAGAGATGAAGACGTCATCTGAAACTTGTCCTCGGATTGAAGAGACAACTCCCCAGGAGGGGACGACGACAACGACTAGTCGGCCCCGAAGAGAATGAACTAGGAAGGACTGTCAATAATAGCATCATCATCATCATCATCATCACCAATTGCCGCATCATTGTGTGATTCATCATTATGTCCACCACCTATTAGATTAATAGGAGGTACAAGAGGAACCTCATTGCGATCGATGTCAAAGTGTGGCATGATAATTTGCATTTGTTGTTGCATCACTCTTATTTCTTCATCCTTCTGTCCAAGTAAAATCTTCATTTTTTTCGTTCTTCTGTACAAGCAACTGTTTCAGTTGGCTTAATTCTTGGGTCATTTGCTCCTCATGTCGTGTCCTCCTTAAAGCAGCCGCATTGGAGGATGAAGCTGTAGTAGCCTTCATTTTGTACATCCTTGACAAGGATCCCATCCCAAATATTTTTCCTTATTTCATCCCACTCGTTACCTCCACCCAAAAAACCATACTGTCAACCGATGGCTCAGACACAACAACACCATCACCACTAGCAGTGCTCATTAAAAATTCATCATATCTTTCCTATATTAACAATATATATGAAAATAAAATAAATTCATATATATTACCATAAATATTAAAAACATTCATGATTTTCATTCTAGTTTCCATAAAGTTCAAACTATAACCTTACATACCTTAATAGCTTTTGCTCGAGCGCCAATCCATGTCTTATCCTTTTTCTAAAATGTGCGTTCAAATGTAGCTGTAAATGTGGGTTCCGTCCCCAATTTATCTGCCTACAAAATTTAAAAATAAATGAGTAATCATTGAATTAAATGAACTAATAAGTTTAAACAAACTTATTATTCTTCTTTGATGCTCACCGATGCTGATAGAGCTCCTAACATATGTGACAAATGTAGACCCGTCACTAGAACTAGAAGCTTGATTCTTCTTGTTCTTTTCACACCTTTGCTTATACTTCTCAGTTTCCCAAGTTCTCGTCATTTCTGTCCAATTGTCAGCTGTAATGAAATTCGGTTTTTCTTTTGCTCTCTTTGCTCTATTTATCACATATTCCATGTGATCATTGACTTTCTTCTTAAAAATTCTTCTAACCTCAGCCTCTTTTATTTCATCCCACGTAAACTTACGCTACAATCAATAGCAAAAGCAACTGAAAGTTATTATAAGGGTCACAATTGACATATCCATTGCAATGCACCAGAAAATTCGTGACAAAATCATTATTGACCATCAGTATGCTGCACCGAACTTAGGTTGTGAGAAAATAGAAGAACAATACTAATCTTGAACTCATTCCACTACAAAGCCTTTACTTCTTTAGGAGCGTTGCTGAAAGTAGTAAACTGCCCTATGCAATAGTTATTGACTATTCTATTAAGTTCTCTCACAACATACGTAGAATCCGTGAATCTGAAAATATGTTATAACAATATAGATAATAAGACAATGAAGCATACGGAAAATTTGCAGCATCAACAATTTTGTTTACATCCATAATTTACATATACGTGAAAAAATAAAATACTTACAAATCTCCACATGGGAATATAATGAATCGGCTATCTTCTTCATCATTTGAGTGTTGCACTAAAGAAGAAGGTGGAATCGAAGGAGATGGAACTGAAATAAATTCAGTTCGCATGTCCCCAAGTTCTTCCCTAATATGTTGCTGAGGGTCGAACGATGGGCTAATGTGTCTGTGTTGTCCATGAACATGTGGTGGTTGAGGATTAGATGAAAATGCATGGGAAGAGGAGAGGGATGGGGATGAGAACGAGGAAGCAGAAGTGGCTGGTCTTCTTTGTGAAACCACACCACGCATGTGACCTCCACGTTGATACTGACAAGTAAAAATGTTAGACAAATATAGTAAAAAATATGAACATGTATTGGGAATAGAAAATGAAATCATTTTTATTACCATTTTGTTTCAGAGAGCAAGAAATAAACTTGCGAAAATGAAACAAACAGACTATTGCCTCTGATAAATAGCCAAGTCACTAGCCCTTGTCGGAACAACCAATTGCAATTTTGACCACATTAGATTCCACTAAATTACTTAAGGAAGCATATTAAATGTGCAAAACGAATTACAACAAGTATCAAGTCTAATGCCAAATTTGTACAAATATATGCCCCGAATATCCCATTTCGCAAAGTTCTAGTACAGCCCTAGAAAAAAGATCACAAATTACGATCAACAAGCAAATTTGCCACGAATGCAACCTATTAATTTGTTCACTGTTTAAGCTTCCTTTTACCTAAATTTAGATCTTAGCAGAAAAATCATTAACAAAAATCGACAACAATGCATGTCATGCAAAATCAGCAAGTATAGAAACTAGATTTCATGAGAAATCTGGTATGAATTATCCTTTCTAAGCCTACCTTCTTTCCATTGACCCACAAAAACAAAACAAACAAACAACAACTAATTGCAGTCGCAACCCCCTCGCCGGAATCCAGTTGCGACCACCCCGGGTGAGAATCGTGGCCGCGACCTCCCCCGCCAGAAATGTGCCCCCCCCCTGGAATTGCGGCTGCAACCCCCCCTCCTCCCCCTCCCCCCCTGCGGAATTGCGGCTGCAACCCCCCCTCCCAGAATCGCAGCCACTACCCACCCCCGCCGGAATCGCGGCCACGACCCCCCTCCCCGGAATGCCAACCGCGGCCCCCCTGGACTCCCGGCGACGACACCATTTTATTAAAAGGAATGGAGGTCAATTACTTACCGCCCCGGGTGAGGTGGACGGTGAGGTGGACGGCAAGGTGGATGGCGAGGCCGGCAACGGCGAGGGTGGCGATGACTTTATGAGGACTCGACGGCGATGAGGACGGCGAGGTGGACGGCGAGAAGGAGATTTGGTTGGGCCAAAATTACTCTGTAGACACGAAGTGGTTGGCCGAACAATATAAACACGTGTTTCTATTTTCGTGGCAAAATTCGTGGCCAATTTGCCACAAATTTTGCAACGAAAATAGTATATATAATAATAATTGCAACAAGATTTTGAATTTCGTGAGAAAATTTGTGGGAAATTTCCCACAAATTTTCCCACGAAATTCAAACAACTGGGTATTGTGGCGCTTTTTTTCAAATTCCAACGAATTTTCCCATGAATTTCAAATTTCGGGACAATTATTGCACTACGTACTATTTTCGTGGCAAAATTCGTGGTAAATTTCCGACAAATTTGCCAACGAAAGTATTACACACTGCAATAATTGTACCGTAAATTGAAATTCGTTGCAAAATTCGTGGGAAATTTCCCACGATTTCCCATGAATTTTGCAACGAACTTTCCCACAAATTTCGATTAAGCCGAACAATATCGGGTTTTTTCAAATTCGTGGTAAAATTCCCACGAATTTTGCCACGAATTTGAAAAAGGCCTCTATTGAATTTCATTACAAAATTCGTGAGAAATTTCCCATGAATTTTGCAACGAAAGTAGTACACATTGCAATAATTGCAACGAATTTGGAAGATGCCCATGTTTTAATTTCGTGGCAAAATTTGTTGGAAATTTCTAACGAACTTTCCCACGAATTTCCATTATGTCGAGCAATACCGGGTTTTTTCAAATTTGTGGCAAAATTCGTGGGAAATTTCCCACGAACGTTGCCACGAATTTGGAAAAGGCCCCTATTGAATTTCATTGCAAAATTCGTGGAAAATTTCTCACTAATTTTGCAACGAAAGTAGTACACACTGCAATAATTGCACCGAAAATTGAAATTCGTCGCAAAATTCGTGGGAAATTTCCCATGAATTTTGCAACGAATTTAGAAGATGCCCTTGTGCTAATTTCATGGCAAAATTTGTTACAAATTTCCAACAAACTTTCCCACGAATTTCAATTAAATCGAACAATATCCGGTTTTTTCAAATTCATGGCAAAATTCATGGGAAATTTCCCACGAATTTTTCCACGAATTTGAAAAAGGCTCCTATTGAATTCATTGCAAAATTTGTGAGAAATTTCCAACGAATTTTGCAACGAAAGTAGCACGCACTGCAATAATTGCATCGAAAATTGAAATACGTCGCAAAATTTGTGGGAAATTTCCCACAAATTTTGCAATGAATTTGGAAGATGCCCCATGTGCTAATTTCATGGCAAAATTCGTTAGAAATTTTCAACAAACTTTCCCACGAATTTCAATGAAGCTGAACAATATCGGGTTTTTTCAAATTCGTGGCAAAATTCGTGGAAAATTTCGCACAGTTTTTCCCAAGAATTTGAAAAAGGCCTCTATTGAATTTCGTTACAAAATTCATGGGAAATTTCCCATGAATTGTGCAACGAAAAAAGTACACACTGCAATAATTACCCCGAAAATTGAAATTCGTGGGAAAATTAGTTGGAAATTTGTCATGAATTTTGCCACGAATTTGGAAGATGCCCATGTGCTAATTTCGTGGGAAATTTCTAACAAATTTTCCCACGAATTTCAATTAAGCCTAACAATATCGAGTTTTTTTGAATTTGTGACAAAATTTGTAGGAAATTTCCAACGAATTTGAAAAAGACGCCTATTGAATTTCGTTGCGAAATTCGTGGGAAATTTCCCATGAATTTTGCAATGAAAATATTAGACAATGCAATAATTGCCCGGAAAATTAAAATTCGTGGGAAAATTCGTTGGAACTCTCTTACGAATTTTGCTACGAATTTTGAAGATGCTGCATACACTAATTTCGTGGCAAAATTCGTGAGAGATTTCCAACGAATGTTCCCATGAATTTAAAAAAGCCTAACAATACCGGGTTTTTTTGAATTCGTGGCAAAATTCGTTGGAAATTACTTACGAATTTTGCCACGAATTCAAAAAAGGCGCCTAGTGAATTTGGTTGCAAAATTCGTGGGAAATTCCTACGAATTTTGCAACGAAAATAGTATATACTGCACTAATTGTCCGGAAAATTAAAATTCGTTGCGAAATTCGTTGGAACTTTCCCACGAATTTTGTCACAAATTTCGAAGATGCCGCATCATACCTGGTGTACTAATTTCATTGGAAAATTCATGGGAAATTTCCCACGAATTTTGCCATGAAATTCGAATACCTGGGGTTAAATAATACTATGTACTATTTTGTTGGCAAAATTCTTGGGAAATTTTCAACGAATTTTGCCATGAAATTCGAATACCCGGTATTTTGCGGCTTTATTTTATTTCATGGGAAATTTAGTCGCGTGGCTTTTTCCCGACTATTTCAATTCCGTGGCTAAAATTGAGGCTAATTAGCCACGGATTCTAATGATAACAACAACGACAGCAACAACAATAATAATTACGATAATAACAATAATAAAAATTATGACACATGTCGCAATAATAATAATAATAATAATAATAATAATTACACATAATTAGTAAAAAGTCTAAAAAATCATAATCTTCATCTTCATCTTCACCTCTACCTTCACCTTCTTCTTCGTCTTCATCTCCATCTTGATCTTCATTTTCTTCATGAGTATTATCTTTATCTTCTGTCTCAAAATCACATTCTGTACCCACTTCAAAATTTGATTTGCGAATTTCAGTTAGATCCACATCGATCATCGCTCCACATGGATCTCGTAAAATATGAATGTTATATTCATCAGTTTCAATTATGTTATGAACTTCCTCTTATTGATATGTTGTGTCCTTCCAATGTTTCTCGATTTTTTTTTCTTGCTTTGGTTTTACATACAGCCCACCAATCGGTTTTGTCACGTTTCAAATTAGGATATGATGCATAATATACTTAAATTGCTTGTTGTGCAAAGACAAATGGTTCATATTTTATATATCTTTTCTTATGATTTGTTTCAATCAAATTAAATTTTGTATGTACATTCATTCCTTTGATGGGGTTGAACCATATGCACTTAAATAACACAACCCACATTAATAGTCCATGGTACTCTATCTCTACGATTTTATCCAACAAGCCATAAAAATCATCTTGCGAATTGCCACCATTGGATGACTAAACACACACACCATTATTCATTGTGGCTTTTCCTATTCCATATTCTCGAGTGTGAAAATTATATCCGTTTATGAAATATCCTGGCCAACTTCGTACTCTTGACTTTGGACCCCACGACAGATGATATAGCAATCCTTGCTCTCCAACTTGATCATGAATATTGTGAACCTAAGGTGACACACATAATGTTGATAATATATATTTTAATATATGCTGTATAAAAAATTCGAATAACTTGGATTTCGTCCAAATGCAACTTACATATATTTTGAACCATGTTACAAATTGTTCTTGGCATAGACGGTCAAACTCATTTGGTGGTAGTTGATACATTGAATTTCGGAAATTCCTATTGACAAATACCATTTATGTATTAGCAAATGTTTGACACACAATACATATACTTACAAATGTACACTTACTCAAAGTATGGCTCAACTTTTGTACAGTTCAGTAAAATATATGTATAGGCTGCCTACTTTTCTTCGCCTGTTAAGTGACAGATGATATAGCAATCCTTGCTCTTCAACTTGATCATGAATACTGTGAACCTAAGGTGACACACGCAATGTTGATAATATATATTTTAATATATGCTGTATAAAAAATTCGAATAACTTGGATTTCGTCCATATGCAACTTACATATATTTTGAACCATGTTACAAATTGTTCTTGGCATAGACGGTCAAACTCATTTGATGGTAGTTGATACATTGAATTTCGGAAATTCCTATTGACAAATACCATTTATGTATTAGCAAATGTTTGACACACAATACATATACTTACAAATGTACACTTACTCAAAGTATGGCTCAACTTCTGGACAGTTCAGTAAAATATATGTATAGGCTGCCTACTTTTCTTCGCCTGTTAAGTGACGAAACTTACATGCGCCGCTTGATCGACTTAAATAATTGAAAATAGAGAATGATTTACAATTGGGATCAATGGGACCCTCATCATTTCTTCCTGCTCTCCGCCTCTTGCATTGCACGTGTGACTTAAAATAGTATGGTGCAAATCTTGTCACTTCTTCCACAATATATGCATTACAAATTGAATGTTCGACACATGCCCTCACTCTTTACTTTTTTATTCAAATGATATAAGAACCTAATTGCAATAGAAAAAAGTTTATCAGAACATAATATGTAATGAAGTAATTTCAAATTTATTTAAAAAAAATTTACCTCTCAAATGGATATATCCATCGAAATTGGACGGTACCTGCAACTTTGGCCTCATAAGGCAAGTGAACTAAGAGATGTTCTATTGAATCAAAGAACGATGGAGGAAATATCATTTTTAAGTTGCAAAGAATAATTGAAATATCTCTCTCTAGTTTCTCCTTGTATGATGCTTTCAACGTTATTGAGCAAATATCATACAAAAAATTACTTAACTCTGTAATGGCGCTTCACACAAAGTTTGGTAGAACTTCCTTGAAGGCTATTGGAATTAGTCTTTCCATAAATATGTGACAATCATGACTCTTCAGACCTGTCAACTTGCATTCATTCATATCAACGTATCTCCTGAGATTGGAAGCATATCCATTAGGAAATCGCACCAATTTCAACCATTGACAAATGACTCATCTATGTTCCTTGTCCACTGTATAAACTGCTTTTGGTTTTGGTCCCTTACTGCTTGCATCTGCATCTAATATTGGCCGATCATAAATATTATTCATATCTTTTCTTGCGTTCAAGTTGTCTTTTGTCTTTTCAGTGACATCCATCACAGTATTCATGACATTGTTAAAAATGTTCTTTTCTATGTGCATGATGTCAAGATTATGATGAATAAGATGGGCCTTCCAATATGGTAAATCCCAAAATATACTGCGTTTAGTCCACTTATATGTACTTTCGTACGTAAAAGTTGTGCCGTGAGGGTTTTTAACAACAGTTGGAAACTCTTGCACTCGCTCCCAAATTTGATAACCGGTCAACCTCAATGGTGGATGTATTCTTTCGATCCTATTCTTGATAAACTCTTTTTTATTCCTTCTGAATGTATGATTTAAAGGCAAAAATTGCATGTGACAATCAAAATAGCTGAGCTTCTTACCATGTTTTAATCTGAATGCCTTCGATCTCTTTATACATATCGGACATCCTAAGATCCCAGCCATACTCCATCCAGATAACATTCCATAAGATGGAAAGTCATTTATCGTCCAAAGAAGAGCAGCCTTCATTACAAATGTTTGATCGGTAGAAATGTCATACGTAGGGACACCTTTAATCCATAACCGTTATAACTCTTCAATTAATGGTTGTATATAAACATTTATCAACTTTTTCGGATTTTGTGGGCTAGTCACGATTAATGTCAAAAATATATAAGATGTCTTCATGCACATACCGAGTGGAAGATTGTACAGAGTTAATATAACTAGCCAACATGAATAACTTTTTCCTGATTTCTCAAACGGGGCAAATCCATCATCACACAGACCTAACCTAATATTTCGAGGCTCTATTGCAAACTCGGATACTTTCTATCAAAATGCTTCCATGCCTCTGCATCTGAAGGATGACACATTAGATCATCTTCTGTTTCATGGTTTGCATGTCAAGTCATGTGTTCAGTAGTGGCTTGAGAAGTATAAAGCCTTTGCAACCTGGGGATTAAGAGCAAATAAAATATTTGCTTGCATGATCTACGCTTCTGATTACGACCCTGCCTCCTATTAATCTTGTGTCTAGGTTGGTCACAGAATTTGTATGATTCTGCATTTTCATCATCTCTCAAATATAACATACAACCCATACTACATATGTAAATCCTTACAACTGGAAGACCTAAGTTATCTACTAGCTTTTTTATATCGTAAAAGTCACTTGGCATGATATTATCACGAGGCATTGTTTTTCGCATTACTTCAACAAAAGAGTTGAAACAATCCACAGACACATTATGCTTTGACTTGATATTTAACGGTCTTGCTATCACTGATACCTTTGTGTGGTTGTCACAACTTGCCTATAAAGGTTCATCTACTGTTTTCAACACTTTCCATAATTGATTAGATTGAAAAGTTCCATCACACAGATTCTCATCAAAACCTGTAACTCCTATTTTTTCCAATTGTGATGCATGACTAGTTCCCACTTATTCAGGTGTAGGAGTAAAACTGGTACTTGCATGATTCGATTCTGAAACAAAATTATGACCGACTTCATTAAACACCATCCCTTGGTATGGATTCAATTGGTCATAATAGCTACATTATTCCATAACTGAAAATTGGTCGCTTCTTCGATAGTCGTCATCAAATATAAATGGTTCACCATGGCAAGTCCAATTATAATAGTTAGGAGTAAACTCGAATCTACAAAAATGTTCTCTAACTTTATCAATATCTTGAAATTTTTCATTACTGCACTTTTTACATGGACACCTTAACTTATTTCAATCAATTAACTCATATTTACTACTAGCAAAGTTTAAAAATAGTTCTAACCGAATACGAAACTCATCGGTCAATCCTCGACATCTAGGTAAGTTCTTATTATACATCCAACCTCTGTCTCTTTGCATTGTGTCTGTATAAAAATAAAAAAAATTATCCTAAATTATTGAAAATATCATATCTATTGTTTAATATTGTTAATTAAAACGATAAAATTCCAAAAATTAAAATTTTATTTTTTACGAAACAATTACTTTGAACTTGAAAAAAATGAAAAAATTACTATGTCAAGAAGACTTATCAAGTATTTGACTGAAATTTTTGTAGTAGAAAGTGGACAATTTGATGAGAATTGCAATGTTTACTTGAATTGTGAGACCTTCAAATGGACACGTGCCTAAAATAAAAATAAATTACATAAGATTCATTTATTAAATATCTTTTATTTTTTCCTTTTATTTTTCTTTTCCTTTTTTTTTCCTTTCTTCTTGGCCAGTCGTCGATCCGGTGACCGGCGAGCTCGCTTGAGCAAGTTTTGGGCGAGCTTGAGGTCGTTGGCCATAGCAAGCTCGGCCATCGCCAGTGAGCTCGCCAGCGACAAGGCCAGGTGAGCTCGAGCTTGCTGACCATGGCAAGGGGTGAGCTCGGCCCTCCCTGTCATCGGCAGGGAGGCTAGCCCTCGCTAGCACTGGCGAGGGCCAGCCTCACCGCCGGCGAGCTCGGCCCTCGCCGTCAGCCCATGTGAGGCTAGCCCTCGCCGGCACTGGCAAGGGCCGAGCTCGCCGGCCATGGCGAGGCCCATGCGAGGCTAGCCCACCCGGGCATCAACGAGGTCGACTGGCGGCCATGGCCAGGCCACTAAACCTCAGCCCATAGCCGGTGATATCTTCGACGATCGCCCAAACTAGTAAGGAAGGGAAAAAAAATTTCTATAACACCAAAAAATACAAATCTAATGATGAATAATTTTGCGACGAACCGTTTTCATCGTCAATTAGTCACGAAATTAGCCACGACACGTACCGATGGAAAAGATTTACTGAAATTGATTTGTGCGTGTGCAGATAAGTAAATCGAGAAAAACAAAAGAGAGAGAACAGCGAGGGGATATGAGAAATTAGTTGAGAGAGAGAAATTGGGGGTGGGTATGTATATCAAAATTTTTTTTCAAATTAAGCCGAACAATATGGGGTTTTTTTAAATTCGTGGGAAAGCCATGAATTTGAAAAAAGGAGCATATTGAATTTCGTTGCAAAATTCATGGGAAATTTCCCATGAATTTTGCAATGAAAATAGTACACACTGCAATAATTGCACCGAAAATTGAAATTCATGGGAAATTTCCTATGAATTTTGCAATGAATTTGAAAGATGCCCCATGTACTAATTTTGTGGCAAAATTCGTGGGAAATTTCCAACGAATTTTCTCACGAATTTCATTTAAGCCAAACAATACCGAGTTTTTGTGAATTCGTGGGAAAATTCGGAGGAAATTTCCCACAAATTTGAAAAAGGCACCTATTGAATTTCGTTGCAAAATTTGAGGGAAATTTTCCACGAACTTTGCAACAAAAAAAGAACACACTGCAATAATTGCCCTGAAAATTGAAATTCGTGGGAAAATTAATTGGAAATTTCCCACGAATTTGGAAGATGTCCCATGTACTAATTTCGTGGCAAAATTCGTTGGTAATTTCCAACTAATTTTCCCACGAATTTCAATTAAGCATAACAATACCGGGTTTTTTTGAATTCATGGTAAAATTCATGGGAAATTTTCGATGAATTTTGCGACGAATTTCAAAAAGGCGCCTATTGAATTTCGTTGCAAAATTCATGGGACATTTCTCACGAATTTTGCAACGAAAATAGTACACATTGCAGTAATTGCTCGGAAAATTAAAATTTTTTTCCATGGCAAATTAGCCACGAATAATTTTTCATCAGAAAGTTCATCGCAAATTTGCCACAAATAAATTTCTATGTCAAAAATCGTCGGAAATGAGCAAATTTGCTACGAAAATTAAAAGTCGTGGGAAATTTGCGACGAAAAAGTTTTCATTGCAAATTTCCAACGATTTTTTGCGAGGAAAAGTTTTTTGTTGCTCATTTTCGACGATTTTTCCAACGAAAACATTTTTGTAGCTAATTGCCGATGAATTTTGCAATGAAAAATTATTCATCGCTAATTTCCGACGAATTGTGTGATGAAAAATTTTTTGTCGCTAATTTCCGACGATGTTTGCGACGAAAAATTTTTCGTCGCAAATTTCCTACCATTTTTGTGACGAAAAATTTTTGCCACTAATTTCCAACGAATTTTACTTTTCGTTGGAAAAGTTGTCAAAAATTTGTGACGAAAAATTTTTCGTCGCAAATTTTCATGGCAAAAGTCCAGTTATTTTGTGGTGATAGGCTTTTCTCCTGGTAGAAGAATGAGCATCGATGCTATTTTTCACGAGATCCTTTGCAATCCAAACACGATGTGATCCGATTCGCTGTACACAGGATTCAAAAGTTCATTTTATAAGATAATATAGATAGATAGAGCTTTTAGTACCATTAAAGGTGCAAAACTAAATTGATGGGGCAACATGGATAGATGTCCTCGCCTCTTTCAAGTACAAGAGTGCCGTATCCACTGAGCTGCGCACTAATGTTGGTCTAAATGCGCATATTTAACATATATGGCCCATTTTATCTTTATGGATTGTCCCACTAACTGATCCAACGATCGAACCTGTTACACGTGTATTTGAAGGCCAGACTGGTTATTTGACCGGTTTGGATTTATAAACGTCGACGGTAGCTTTAAACTATGTAACATCAGAAACATACAAGTTAAAACACTTCATGATACGACGATAAAGTAGCACAACCATAGAACAGCCATAGAGGTGAGTGCCAAATTGAAAATAATTAATCTTATCATGCCATTAGGTATTTTTTCTAAATTTTTGTTACTAATCCATAGGAGGCTGCTCAATTTAAGGCTGCGAATTGTGTCCTCTCACCATGGCCAATTGTACGGAGCCCGTCATCCTCACTCTCAGCCCTCGGTCAATGTTGTTGTGGAAGGAAGTGATCAAACAATAAATTTTACAGAATAAGAAAATAAATTAGACACTAAATTACATGATCCAGTCGTAGTGGCTTACATCCATAAGGAGAGTAACAATGAATTTCACCATAAATCAAGCGATACAATGGAGATTACAATCACACTCGAGTCACTAAAATACTTTCAGTATTTCCCAACCACCGATTACACCAAATAATGTATGTAGTGTTTAGTTACTGTCACGCCCCGATCCTCGTGGGCACGTGTCATCCCGTCACGATCGTTAGGAATGCGACATCCCAGGATTTGTCGCCGACCTAAACTAATGAACTAAAGAGCAGCACATGCAGAAGCAATATCGAACTCTCCATACAACAAATAATTAAATGGGTAGTAAGGAGACAACGGAAACACATCAACAAAGCACTTTCATAAACATATTGTCAAATACGAATGCATAATTACAAGCCTTACTAGAGGCTACTATACATGAACCACGCACCATAAAAAGAATCGGTGGTTGGTTATTCTAGCTTCTTTATCAATAGGAGTACTCAAAAGATGGAGTAACTAGGCCTAACACAAGTCTGCGCGGTAACATGGTGGCATCTCCAGATCCACTAGTCCACATCCATGGGTATCCCAAAACGTATAAGAGGATCATTCATGTTCATGGTCGGGGTTTTGAAAGGTTTTGGGATACAACAATACGAATAAATCTCAATAAGTGATTATCTAAGTCTCGCTTAAGCTAACGCGTACCGCAGGACAATTCAGAGCATGCAATTCAATCAATCAACGTGCCACATCAAACACAGGCATCCTTACCTCGCCTTAGCACAAACACACACCTTGCACGTTAGCAAACCGCCACATCGTGGCAACCGTTCATCGAAACATAACAGCTCGAATCGAGGAAAGTATATGCATAGCACGCTCAATAATCCATACATGCCCAACATTATCTCAAACATGACATTCCATAATGCGAATCGCACTCACAAAGCCTAGATTATTAATGGCCGAACCCACGTAAAAACGCATCAGGTTGCCAGGCTTCCTCGAACCCATGTAAAACACATCAGGTTGTCAGGCTTCCGGCGTAATCGGGCATCGTTCCATTATGTTGGCGATGGCATCGTCCCGCGTTACATGCATTAAGACGGCATTCCATGAGGAGCATCAATCCGGCCTCCATTGCGATTGGCATCCAGTCACCCGTTGGGCATCCGATAAACTGGGCATCGTCTCGTGTAAAACGCATCAAGACAGATCACAATTCTATGCAAAACACCTTAGGGTATTATGTGAGTATACGAGCATTCAATCACTTAACCAATTATCATCTTAACCCCGCGTAACATGCATTAGGCCTGTGGCACAACCCACGTAAAATGCATAAAGCTGACGGTTTTTCGGCTTAACTAGGCATCGTCTCATTTAACATGCCTCAAGATGAGTTCAATCCCCGTGTAAAGACGCATCAAGACTTAAGTGATCACACATACACTCCATCACATAATTTATTATCTTTTCCCCGCGTAAAGATGCATCAGGGCACTTAGGTGATCACACACGCCACATGACCCATTCAATTCCATGTCATTCACGTGCTCAAACATCACTCAAATGTGCTCAATCACCAGTAATGCAAATTAGTTTACACGCCCACCAAATTAGCCACGGTTCCACCAATTAAAGCCATGAACACACATTCACAATTAGTCACTCCCTCACGTGCGACAACCACATCGAAAGGTTCTCGAGAGAGAGAAACCAAATTTGCACAGAATCGGGCTTAAAATTAGCAATTGCACAGTAATCCTTTTGAAATAAATAGTAATTCAACTCCAAAAATTATGAATTTTTGATATGTCATTGGAAACATCTTGATAAACATTTCTCATGCAGGACACAAAATTCAATTCCAACCGTAAACAGCTCATTTTGTCACTCAAATTCAGATAAAAAATTAGCTCGCGAGGGCAGACAGTTCGGCCTTCAAATCCATTTCAATCAGTACCAAAATCTCATTAAAAAACCTTGAAATTTTTATATGTCATAGAAACAAATGTCCTTGACAACTTTCATGAGGAAGTTTGTTGAAAAGAGGTCTGGAAAATTTTATAAAAGTTAAAAAAGACAAATCGGTTAGGTAAACAGTAATTTCGGTAGAGTGGTGACGGTCCGAAAATGGACTCCCGAATACCCCAAAATGATCTCCAAAAATTCATGATTTAATATATAAAATACTTCAAGATATTAGGGTCAACTTTCATGAGAACACTTCTTTAAATTCGGTCCACATTGATCTTTAAAAAAAAGGCAAAACACAGATGCATAGCGGTAACGAATCCGAGAATCAACCAACATGAATCATTAAGCAATTCAAGCTCATATAACCACTAAACCAACCATCCACGGCCATGAATCAGCCCCTAACATGTCCATTAGTAACTCTATAGCCTAGTCAAGGGTTATGAAGCTACTTACTCAAAGTCTAAGCAAGTAAGACCAAGCAAGAAGGGCAGCACAAGGTCGGTAGAATAGCAGTAGTGGAGCAAAAGCAGAAACCAGCGAAGGAAGTAGCAGCAGAAGCCAACGGAAGAAGCAACAGTAGAAGCTGGCGGAAGCAAAAGCAAACGCGCCAAGAAGAAGAGAAGAAGAAGAAAGGAAGGAGGAAGAGGAGAGAGAGAGAGAGAGAGTGGGTGGGGTTAGTGGGAGAAAGTCAGCCAGCGTGGGGAGGTCAGCGGGGAAGGAAGAGGAAGAGAGAGAGAGGAGAGAGAGAAGAAAAAGTGGGGTCAATCATGATCCCACACAAATATCTTTCAATTTTTCTCTTTTCTTTTGTAATTTTCTCCAAATTTTATCCCCAAAATTACCACTTTGTCCTAAGCCTAGGTGTTGAATTACGGGTCGACTTGTTCTTATCGAGCCTTGATGGCCGACCTTTCTTAGGCGTGAGGCCTAACGGCTTTGCTCGGCTCACTTCCATTTTTCACGTTAAATTTCCAATCCTGTAATTTTTTTTTCGAGATTGAAATTTTCTACGAAAAGCTCGTAAAATTATGAAGTGATGTCTTATGGCTCGGGTGTGAAACCCTTGAGCATTCGACACTCAAAATCAGATCATACTTCATAGCCGAAATCGATCAATCGTAGCTATAGTATATCTTGAACTAACGGGTGGCTTTTAGAAATAAATTTTTTGATAGGCTTCCCCCTTTGGTTAGTATTCCCTGAGTGATAAGGTCAGGGCGAGAATTAATTAATAAAGCGTCGATGAAATCGCCATTTCATAAATCACCAAATTGGGTTTAATTTTCAGGATATCACAATTCTTCCCCCTTACAAAAATTTCGTCATCAAAATTTACAACCAATTACATTACTCAAATAAATGGGGGTGCTGACATTTCATGATCTCTTCACTTTCCCATGTGGCTCCTTCGGTATCATGATGTTGCCAAACGACTTTAACCAACGTGATTGTTTTATTTTACAAAACTTGTTCCTTTCTGTCCTCTATTTGAATAGGTCTTTCCACGTATGATACCCTATCCTCTACGTCTATTTCTTCATAGTTCAGCACGTGGGTCAGATCTGGTTTGTACTTCCTTAGCATAGACACGTAGAAGACGTTGTGAATTTGAGACAAATTTGGCGGCAAGGCGATGTGATAGGCTAGAGTTCCAATCTTCTTTAAAATTTCAAACGGACTTGCATACTTTGGGCTTAACTATCCTTTCTTGCCAAATCGGGACGTTCCTCGCATTGACGACACTTAAGGAAGACATGGTTTCTCACTTGAAATTCCAAAGGCCTACGTTTCTGATTTGCATAACTCTTTTGACGACTCTGAGCAGTCTTAAGCCTGTCTCGGATGATCTTAACTGCCTCAATTGATTGCTGTACCAGTTCTGGACCCGTTATGCTTCGTTTCCCAACTTCATCCCAACAAACTGGAGTTCTACAAGCTCTGCCATACAATGCCTCAAACGGTGCCATTCTGATACTCTACTGATAACTGTTTGTCATAGATGAACTCGACAAAATATAACTGTTCTTCCCATCCACTTTTAAAATATATTACTCGAGCATCTAAATTGTCCTTTGAGACTGACCATCCATCTGTGGATGATAGGTCATGCTATATTGTAGCTTCGTTCTTATAGACGTCTGAAGACTTTTCCAAAATGTGGGTATAAACTTAGGGTCTCTGTTTGACGTAATCGTCATTGGCACTCCATGGAGATGGACTATTTGTCGTATATACAACTCGGGGTACCTATCCATTGCGAAGTCTTTTTGCATTGCTACAAAGTGTGCCGACTTAGTTAATCTGTCAACGATAACCCAAATTGAATCGTGGCCTTTCTGACTTCTTGGCAAACCCATGACGAAGTCCAAGGCAATATGCTTCCATTTCCATTCTAGGATTTCCAATGGTTGCAACAGTCTACCAGGCTTGCAATGCTACGCCTTCACTTGTTAACACGTTAGGCACTTTGCTACGTGTTTGGCTACGTCCACTTTCATTCCACTCCACCAGTAGTGCCAACGCAAATTCTAATACATTTTCGTACTGCCTGGATGAAAACTATAGTTGTTGCGATGAGCTTTTGCTTAGATTTCCTCCTTAAGCTCCGCATCATTTGGCACGCACAATTGTCCGCGAAACTTTAAGATTCCATTCTCGGATACTTGGAAGTCCGATTTCCTTTTTGTAGTATCCATATCTAGAATCTTCTGAATCTCTGAGTCCGTAGATTGTAAGGCCTTAATCTTAGTCTGGATTTCCGGTTGAATCCTTAATGTTGCCATCAAACTTGAGAGATTACTCACTTCAAATTTAAACTCTGAATTGCACGCTCCCTCCAACAAGGCCTACTTTTTAACCAACATGTGAGTAATACTTGACTTCCGACTCAATGCATCCGTTACTCTATTAGCTTTTCCAGGGTGGTATAAAATATCACAATCATAGTCCTTAAGGAGTTCCATCCAACGATGCTGTCTCATATTTATTTCTTTTTGGGAAATTAGGTACCTCAAACTTTGATAGTTCGTAAAAATCTAAAATTTCTCTTCACACAAGTAATGTCTCCAGATTTTAAGAGTGAAGATAATTGCTGCCAATTCCAAGTCATGTGTCGAGTAATTCAACTCATGCGGTCTCAGTTGCTGCGATGTGTATGCCACTACTCTTCCATGTTGCATTAGCACACATCTTGGTCCCTTTAGCGACGCATCACTATAGATCTCATATCCTCCAGGTCCTAAGGGTATTGTTAGCATTGGCGCGATCATCAGCCTCTGCTTAAGCTCTTGGAAACTCCTTTCACATTTATCCGTTCATTCGAACCTTATTTCCTTTTTCAGTAGACACATCAAAGAAGTAGCTATCGACGAGAATCTTTCCACGAATTGCCGATAATAACCCGCCAGACCTAAGAAGCTTCGAACCTTGGTTATTGTTGTAGGTATTAGCCAATTCATGACGGCTTCGATCTTTGCCAGATCTACTGAAATTCCTCTCCCAGAGATCACATGTCCAAGGAATGCCACTTGATTGAGCCAAAATTCATACTTACTGAACTTAGCGTAGAGTGCATGTTCTTGTAAAGTCTGTAAAACCTTTTCCAAATGTAGCTCATGTTCTGCAGGGTTCTTTGGGTATACTAAAATGTCATCTATGAACATGATGACAAACTGATCCAGAAATTCCTTGAATACCCTATTTATCAAATCCATAAAGGAAGCAAGGGCGTTGGTCAATCTGAACGGCTTCACTGTAAACTCATAATGTCCATATCTCGTCCGAAATGTTGTTTTTGGTATATCCTCCTACTTGATTCTCAATTGATGGTAATCAGTCCTTAAGTTGATCTTAGAGAACACCGATGCCCCGTAATTGATCGAATAGGTCATCTATCATTGACAATGGATACTTATTCTTAACGGTCACTTGATTTAACTGTCGATAGTCAATACATAAGCATAATGACCATCCATTTTCCTCACAAACAACACTGGTGCTCCTCATGGTGACGCACTCAGACGAATAAACCCCTTATCCAGTAGTTCTTGCATCTTAACCTTTATTTCTTTCAACTCTGACAATGCCATTTAATAGGGCGCTCTAGATATAGGTTTCGTCCTAGGTGCCAACTCAATTACAAATTCCACTTCTCTTTTAGGTGGCAATCCCGGCAATTCTTGAGGAAAGATATTGGGAAATTTGAACACCACGGCTATGTCCTCGAGCCTTGGTTCCTCAATCGAATAATCAACCACAGTCGTTAAGTACCTATGACATCCTTTATCTAGCAACTTAGTTACTTCAAGCGACGAAATCCAGGGGATCGAAGTTCCTCCTCGGTTTCATACAAATTCATATCTAGAGTGATTAATCGGATTTAATTGAATCACTCTGCTATCACAATCCATCACAGCCCTCTGTCTAACCAACTAATCCATACCAATAATAATATCGAAATCAAACATAGCCAAGACAGCTAGATCAATCAAATTCTCCCTACAACAATAACAATCTTATAGCCTGGGCATCCTGATGAAATCAACACTTTATCCATAAAGAAGGGTGGCTGCGATTACACTAGCAGTCTTACTTGACGGTTTGGATAGTTTCTTTTTTGATGACCATGTTGACCACATCCAAAACATGCACCAGGTCCACTCTAGCAAGGGCTATTCCTGTGCTTCCTTCCACAAGACCGACATGTAGCGTTGGAGTAATGGTTCGGCTTTCCAACGGTCTTCCTTACCAGAGGGACAAACCTTATATTCCTGGTCATTGGCTTCTTACCAAAGTTTCGATTGTCCCTAACTACTGTGTACTGTGATCCAAAAGTGGCAGCCTTCTCTGTCCTATCTCGCTCAACCATTTGAACCTGCTCGTACAATTCATTACAATCCCTTAGGTTTAGCAGTATCAATTGACTGTAGAGTTTCAGTTTTAGACTGTCTTGGAACCTCCTTGCCTTATCTAAAGGATTCTCACCATCCTCGGTGTAAACTTAGACAGCCTTGCAAATTCCACCTCATATTGATCCACAGCCATCTAATTTTGGCGAAGCCATAGAAACTCTATCATCTTCTGCTCTTGTGCACTCTCAGAGAAGTATTTTCCATTGAAGGTTTCAACAAAGGCATTCCAGTTTGGAGTCATGCCTTATGAGAAGATCCTGCCTTGAGTGGCCTTCCACTAATTACTTGCGTTCCCTTAAAGTTGATACACAGCTAGGGTCACTTTTTCCTCCTTCGTGTACCCTAGAAGTTCAAAAACTTTTTCCAATTCCTTAACCTAACGGATGGCAGCCTTGGGATCTCATTTCCCTTCAAACTTGGTCGGCTTTAACTTTAAGAATTGTTCCACCAGTTAGTGTACTTGGCGATTTCCATATCCCTAATTTCCATTGTTTCCATTCGCCCTATTAGTGGCGGCAATAGCGGCCTCAGCAGCTTAACCAATAGTGGTAGCTCACTCCTGAGCTTACCTTCCCATCATATTCCTAATCTCCTGCAAGGCTCTTATGACCTCATTAACTTGCAAGCCTTTTGCCACTTTGGCCTGAGAACTAGACTGGCCCCTTGTCCCCATTCCTTGCTTGCTCATTCTCACTAGGTTCTCACTACACACCTAAGCTGCTATAATTCTGCCTAGGAATTAGAGACCTAAGCCAACTACTCAAGTCTAACATTCCTAATCAGCAAATGACAATGGCAATCATGGCCAAGCAATCACAGAGCAATCATGAGGAACATATAATCAATAGGGTTCGTGTTCTTACCTTACTCTTTGTAGCACCCGCAATTTAGTGCAATAAACCATCCAGCAATCACAAGCACACGATCATTGAGCATACATGAAACATTCTAACTTGTGATCACAACAGGTCTCCTTAGTCACTCTCCTTATCATTTCAGGTCTCGACCAAGCTCGGATCAAGCTGACCTTATTTTGATACCAAATCAATGGGGATGTCACGCCCTGATCACCATAGGCACGTGTCATCCTGCCACGGTCGTTAAGAATACGACATCCCAGGATTTGTCATCGACCTAAACTAACGAACTAAAGAGCAGCATATGCGGAAGCAATATCGAACTCTCCACACAACAAATAATTAAATGGGTAGTAAGAAGACAATGGAAACACATCAACAAAGCATTTTTTTTTTTTGGTAAGGTAACAACACATTGTCAAATACGAATGCATAATTACAAGCCTTACTAGAGGCCACTATACAAGAACTATGCACTATAAAAAGAATCGGTGGTTGGTTAGCCTAGCTTCTTTACCAAAAGGAGTACTCAAAAGACGGGGTAACTGGGCCTATCACAAGTCTCTGCAGTACTATGGCCACATCTCTGAATCCACTGGTCCACATCCATGGGTATCCCAAAACGTCTAGGAGGATCATTCAGGTTCATGGTCTGGGTTTTGAAAGGTTTTGGGATACAACAATGAGAATAAATCTCAACAAGTCACTACCTAAGCCTCGCTTAGGCTATTGCGTACCGCGCGACAGTTCAGAGCATGGAATTCAATCAATCAACGTGCCATGTCAACCATAGGTGTCCTTAGCTCGCCTTGGTACATGTATACACCCTACACGTTAGCAAGCCGCCACATCATGGCAACCATTCATCGAAACATAATAGCTCGAATCGAGGGAAGTACATGCATAGCACACTCAATAATCTAGACATGCCCAACATTATCTCAAACATGACATTCCATAATACGGCTTACACTCATGAAGTCTAGATTATTAATGGCTGAACTCGCGTAAAAACGCATCAGGTTGTCGAGCTCCCTCGAACCCATGTAAAACGTGTCAGGTTGTTGGGCTTCTGGCATAATCGAGCATCGTCCCGCTACGTCGGCAACGACATCATCCCACGTCACACGCATCAAGACGGCATTCCATGAGGAGCATCAATCCGGCCTCCGCTGCAACTGGCATCCAGTTACCCGCTAGGCATCTGATAAATCGGGCATCGTCTCATGTAAAACGCATCGAGACAGGTCATAATGCCATGTAAAATGTCTCTGGGTATTATGTGAGCATATGGGTATTCAATCACTCAACAATTCTCATCTTAATCCCGTGTAACACGCATCAGGCCCATGGCACAACCCGTGTAAAATGCATCAGGCCGGCAGTCTTCCAGCTTAACCGAGCATCGTCCCGCGTAACACCTCTCAGGACGGGTTCAATCCTCGCGTAAAGACGTATCCGGGCTTAAGTGATCACACGTACACTCCGTCACATAATTTATTATCTTTTTCCTGCGTAAAGATGCATTAGGGCACTTAGGTGATCACATATGCCACATGACCCATTCAATTCCATGTCATTCATGCGCTTGAACATCACTCAAATGTGCTCAATCGCCAGCAATGCAAATCAGTTTACATACCTACCAAATCCGCCATGGTTCCACCAGTTAAAGCCATGCACACACATTCACAATTAGTCACTCCCTCACATGCAACAACCACATCGAAAGGTTCCCGAGAGAGAGAAACCAAATTTACAGAGAATCGGGCTTAAAATTGGCAATTGCACAGTAACCGAAACCTTTCAAAATAAATAGTAATTCAACTCTAAAAATTATGAATTTTGGATGTCATTGGAAACATCTTGATAAACATTTTCCATGAAGGACACAAAATCTAATTCTAACTGTAAACAGCTATTTTCGTCACCCAAAATTAGATCGAAAATTTACTCGCGAGGGCAGACGGTTTGGCCTTCAAATCCATTTCAATTAGTACCAAAATCTCATAGGAAAATCTTGAAATTTTTATATGTCATAGAAACAAGTGTCCTTGACAACTTTCATGAAGGAAGTTTATTAAAAAGAGGTCTTGAAAATTTTATAAAAATTCAGAAAAACTTGCCGGTTAGGTGAACAGTAATTCTAGCAGAGTGGCGACGGTTTGAAAATGAACTCCCAAATACCCCAAAATGATCTCCAAAAATTCCAGATTTAATATATGAAATAATTAAAGATGTTAGGGTTAATTTTCATGAAGAACACTTACTCAAATTCAGTCCACATTGATCTCCACAAAAATAACAAAACACATACACATAGCAGCAACGAATCCGAGAATCAACTAACATGAATCATTTAGCAATTCAAGCTCATCTAACCACTAAACCAACTATCCACAGCTATGAATTAGCCCCTAACATGTCCATTAGTAACCCTTTAGCCTAGTCAAGGGTTAGGAAGCCACTCACTCAAAGCCATAGCAAGCAAGACCAAGCAAAAAGGGTAGCATAAGGTCGGTAGAACAGCAGCAGCGGAGCAGAAGCATAAGCCAATAGAAGCAGAAGTCAGCAGAAGAAGCAGCAGCAGAAGCCAACGGAAGCAGAAGCAAGCACGCCAAGAAAAAGAGAAGAAGAAGAAAGGAAGGAGGAGGAGAGAAAGTGGGTGGGGTTGGTGGGGGGTCAGTAGAGGAAAGTCAGCCGACGTAGGGGAGTTAGCGGGGAAGGAGGAGGAAGAGAGAGATGAGAGAGAGAAGAGAAAGTGGGGTCAATCATGATACCAAACAAATATCTTCAAATTTTTGTCTTTTCCTTTGTAATTTTATCCAAAATTTGTCCTCCAAATTACCACTTTATCCTCGGCTCAAGTGCCGAATTACAGGTCGACTTGCTCTTATCGAGCCTTGATAGCTGGCCTGTCATGCCTCAAGCCCTAACGGGCTTGCGACACCCCTTGAAGGTCGTATTGAACGCGACGTCTCAGGATGTGTCGCCGACCCAAACAAAACACGCGAAGACAAATGCCAGTGGAAGCGGAGATTAAACAACCAAGACAGTAAACAATGACAACGGTAGTACTTGTACAAATCAATAAGTTCATATCATTAGCTTGAGACCATATATTCATACAATAGACTCTTAGGGTAAGCATCCACCTTCATCATAAAAAAGGAACAAATTGTAGGGTAGGCTAGCTAGCTGCACAAAAGGGAGGCTCTACCAAAAAGCTCTTAACCTCGACACCCAAACGCTTTTATGGTGCCCAATTTGAATCAGACCCTAAGGACTCCGACTCCGTGTCAAAGTTGATCTTGATTGGTTCATCCTCGTGCATGGACTCCATAGGCTCCTCCTCAAGCTTAGGCTCAAGCTCGGGCTTTGGTTCTTCAAATTCCTCCTTGAGCTCGAGGTTCGTAGGCGCTACGAGTTCTGGTACGGGCTCGGGGCTAGGTTTCTCTGGTGGATCATCGTGGTCCGTCACCTTGCCATTGGGAGCATACCTGTCCAAGGGCTCCCAATTCACCATGTTCACTACCATGCTGTAACCCCTCAAATTTACGGATTGGCCTAGTAGTCTCCAACTCGACACGATAAAACCAAGACAAGTAAGTGTGGTGCTGCAAGTCCTTTAAACCTACATCTATCCAGACTGTAGTGAGGTGCCTAATATAAGTCTGATTAGGACCTATCGGATACTCGGTCTTGTCATGCACCGTATGCATGGGGACCTTAAAATACCTAGCTGGCACCATGCTCAAGGGTGGAGATCTGAAATAGTTTGCATTATAGCAATGAGAATAAATCTCAATAAGTAGACAACCTAAGCTCCACCTAGGCCAATGCGTACCCAAACAAGTTTTCACATGCAATCTAACCACCAACACATTCGAATCCACATAAACATACTTACCTCGTCTTAAAATAAGTGCCAAGTCTGCATATTAGTTTAATTATCATAATGCAATAATAACTCAAGAACATAACATAAACACTCAAGCACCATTACCACGTACATTCACCTAATTCAACTAAACACATTTCGCATGCGTGTCCAACCAACTATCCACGACCTGCGTCAACACGCCTCAGGTCCAGCCCTCTGATCAATCTGGGTTCAGTCCTGTGTAACCACGCCTTAAGACATTTCTCTCGACTCGCGTAACCACGCCTCAGGTCTTTTTTCATAGCCTGCGACAACACGCCTCAGGCCCAGCCCTTCGATCAATCTGGGCTCAGTCCCGTGCAACCATGCCTCGGGACACTTTCCTTGACTCATGTAACCATGTCTCAGGTTATTTCTTGCCTTTCTAGCCACACCCGCGTAACCATGCCTTAGGTTGGCAGCTCTCGATTAATCTAGGCCCAGTCCCGCGTAACCACGCCTTATGACATTCCTTATGCATATACACCACAACACAATTCACTATTCTAACACGTCATAATTCCCAAACTCAAATCATACTCCCTACATTAGCTCACCGACCTGGCATTCAAGTCAGCACATTCAAATATCTAATTCACCCACAAATGCCATGACAACCCAATCATCGAATCCATCTTAATCAGTCACTAATTTGGCCACAATGGCCCGGTTAGGGTAGCGGTAGTTTGGCGCAGGCACGAGCACAGCGACCGGCAAAGCGCTCGGCCATAGCCGGGGCACTTGGCACGATCCTTGGCCACGAGCCAGGACTCTCGGCCATAGTTGGGTACTCGGCCAGGCGAGCTAGGCAACTCGACCACGGTAAGGGTAGCAGTTGGGCTGCTTGGCCTCAGTAGGAATAACAGGCTAGGCGAGTAGCTAGGTGTGCGGAGACAGTAATGGGCGATGGTAGAGATGGCGATGGTGGCAATAGCGAGCTGGGCGAGAGCGGCTGGGTTGGTCGACAAGCGGCTGGTCGGTGAGACGCATGGCAGCAACTTGATGCTGGGCGGAGACAAGCTCATGAGTAGCTTGGGTGGACTGGCGACGGGCAGTTATGATGCGACGGTGGATGAGCAGGCATGCGGCCAAGCTGGCTGGTAGCAGCGACAACGTGCGGTTACTGGGCAACGACGGGCTCGACGTTGCGAGCAGGGGGGCGGCGAGCTGGCGCGATAGTGGGCGAATGGCACGGGGGAAAAGAAGAGGGAGAGAGAGTCGACTAGGTACAGGCGGCGAGTAGCAGTAGCGACAATCACCAAGTAGGCGACGAGTGGCGGTCGGATGTGGCACGATGGCATCGCAGGCAATTGGGCAATGCCGGGCGAGCAGCTGGGCGCGACGCGAGCTTAGCACTGCACGCCTGGAGGAGAGGGAGAGGACGGCCGAGTTGGGGAAGTCGGATGGCAAGAATGGGGCGGACAATGTGGTGGTTAGGTGAGTGGCAGTGCAAGGCGAACGGCGAGTAGCGATTGCAGTGAACAACAAGAAGAAAGCAGGGCAGCGGCGCGGGGACGAAGAAGAAGAAGAAGAGAAGAAGTAGAGAGAAGAAGAAGAAAAGAAAAGAAGGAGAGAGAAAGAGTTTGCATGGGCAGATAGGAGGGGACGTGCACAGCCGGGGGGGGGGGGGAGAGGACGTGTGTAGAGGGGGCGCGGTAGAGGAGAGAGAGAAAGAGAGAGAGAGAGAGAGAGAGAGAGAGAAGTCAATGCAATGAGTGTGATCCGATGGCCCATGTTTGAACTCGAAATCGATCCAATGGTCCATGAAAAATCCTAATTAATAAATTAGGAAAAAGAGCCAAAACATTAACTAAAATAAACCAAGAAGGAGGTCTGTTAGTCCAAATTCGCACCCGGTCCAAATTTCACTTTTTACTAATCCCGGGCAATATCGACGCTGGCCACAATAATATTGACACTGTCCAATTAAATTCATCACGAAACTCCGAGAAATTTGATACCGAAGTTCGGATTCTAAATAACGGCTAAATTCGATCGAGTGCGATTTTAGTGAAATCTCTAATTTAAAAATAACCTAAGAGTGATTAGATCTGGGAGAGATTTAATTATAAGCGCACTGATGAAATGCACGTTTTATAAATCTCAAAAATGGGTCAAAATTCGGAATGTCACATGGCCTTTCTCGGGCGTGAGGCCCAACAGCTTTGCTCGGCTCACTTCTATTTTTCACGTCAAATTTCCGATTCTATAATTCTTTTTCCGAGATTGAAATTTTTTACAAAAAACTCGTAAAATTATGAGGCGACGTCTTATGGTTTGGGTGTGAAATCCTTGAGCATTTGACACTTAAAATCAAATCATACTTTGTAGCCAAAATCGATCAATCGCAGCTCTAGTACATCTCAAACTAACTGGGAAGCTGTTAGAAATAACTTCTTTAATAGCCTTTCCCCTTTGATTAGTATTCCCCGAGTGATAACGTCAGGATGAGAATTAACTAATAAAGCGTTGACAAAATTGCCATTTCATAAATCACCAAATTGGGTGGAATTTTCAGGATATCACAGTTACACAATTTCTCACTAAATAATATCTCAATCTCACAAATTTATTAACACAAATTCTTACCACAAGAATTTTATTGGCTACAACACACTTGGATATCTTTAGGGTGCAATTCACAAATAGAAGCTCTTTTTTTATGCTTTTCACAAATAACATCCCATTCTTCTATATAGGCAATAATTGGATCCAAAATGAGAAACCTTTTCCAACTAAGAAATCATTCACCTAGGAAACCTATTCAAATAGGAAACCCACTTAAATCAGGAAACTTTCCTTTTAGGCTCAAAATCGAGACATAATTTTAATAATCTCTACCTTGGCTTGATGTTTGAGTCAAGTTATAATCATTTTGTCAAAACTTCACTACTACTCTCCCACAGCCTCAATAGGCTCAACCGCTACAAATGTCTTTCAAGTCTAGGCCTTGCTTGAACTTCGCTAAAATTGTGGACCTCATCAAAACACCAACTTCACCTTCACCTTCAACTACTCTACAAGAATTTTCCAGCACAAGCTTCTCAACCGCAAATAAAACAAAACCATCAGTGCATCTATATTTGTTAGGAGATTAAATATGCACCTTGTTAATATTCATAGTTACAACAACTATTGGTTTTACAGGCTTCACCTTACTACAAGCATCATTCGTGTCAATTATCATGCTAGTATTTGCTACCTCAAGAGTTTCTCATTGTAACTCCACCTCAAGCTGAACATTGTCCAAATCTGTATGAACACTATTATTAACACTCATATCCAAAAGAACTAGAGACTTGTCAAATGTAACTTCTCCGCCGAATACAGGTGAATTTAATTCTAGGCACCACAACTTATAGCCTTGTCACCTTGTGCATAACCTAGGAACATGCACTTTCTTACTCTTCTATCGAGCTTATCATTACTAACTTGAGCATAACATAGGCAACAAAATATTTTAAGAGTAGAATAATCGGCAACGTTACATGACCACACTTCTTCAAGAGTTTGACATCCAATTGCAGTAGATAGGGATCTATTTACCAAGTAGCTAGCCGTACTAAGCACATCTGCTAGGAATCTCCTAGCCATACTGGCACTTGAGATCATCTTATGGGCCATCTCTAGTAATGTTTTGCTCATCAACTCTGTAACCTATTGTGGTTCATCGACACTAGTGCGGTGTCTCACTATGCTATCCTTCATGCAAAGTCTGCTTAATAGCTCCGAGCAAAACTCCATGCCACTGTCAATCTGCACATGTTTAATCATCTTACCAGTCTTCTTTTCAATCAAACCTTTCAACTGCATAATTCTGACAACATCATCAAACTTGTACTTAAGCATAAACGCTCACATTTTTCTCGAGTAGTCATCCACAACTGTTAACATAAATCTAGCACTCTTCCTTGAAGGAAACTGCAACAACTTGTGAACATCCAAGTGAATTAATTCTGCAATATCAGTGGTTTCTCTGACAACCATACTGAACTGCATTTTTCGCCATTGATTAAATCATAGCACATGCATACATTCATTTCATTAGCAACATAACCACACAATAGGTTCCATTCACTTAGAACCTTAAGGTTTTTCTTGCTAATATGCCCTAAATGCATATGCCACATTTTAGACTCTCAACCAAATGCATTTGACGTCTCCGTGGCGAATTCCATCACCGTCTCACCTTGAAGCTCATATAGGTCATTGTGCTTGATTTCTTTCATTATTACCAAGGCGCCTCGAAGAACATTCCGAAATACACCGACACCCAGTTGTATCTACGGCACTCAAGGAAATCAAGTTCTTCAATTTTGGAACATGGATCACTCTAGTTAATATCTTCGTGACACCATCATGCATTCTGATTTTAATATCACCAATACCCACAACATCACACTCAGTGTTGTTCCCCAACTGCACTTTACTACTATCAATGCATTGATATGTGGTAAACTAGTTTCTATTTGGTGAAGCGTGAAACAAACAACTAGGATCCATAATCCATCCATCAATTGATGAATAATTAGTGATAGACAAGACAAAAATCAGCACTATTCGAATTACTGTTAGCTATAGCTGCAACATCATCCATAATTACAACTCTAATTTCCTTAACTTGTTTTTCAGCTTAAAGCAATCCCATTTAAGATGCCCCTTCTTGACACAACTCCAACAGACAACACCACTAGTCCTAGACTGATTTCGTCTATTCAAGTTTATACCACTTCTGTTAGCACATGTACTAGTTCTCTCTCTATTTTCACCTACTAAAGCAGTAGATACATGTTCACCATATTCTCTTCTACGGATGTCCTCACTTAGAATTAAATTTCGAAAACTATCAAACGTCAAGCATGTTGACTCAGAGGAATTACTAATAGCAGTAACAATAATATTCCAATTATTAGGCAATGGGGATAATAGAATCAAAGCATATACCTTATCTTTAAAGTCAATATCAATTGAATTCAACGGATTAATGATTACATTGAATTCATTGATATGATCACCAGCTGACGCACCTCTACTCAATTTCAAATTAAATAGACGTCGCATCAAATATACTTTGTTGATTGCATAAGGTTTCTTGTACATGTTTGACATGGATTCCATTAAACTCGTAGTAGTTATCTCTTTCACAATGTTAAAGGCGATGTTATGAGCCAACGTCAATCGAATAACACCCAAAGCTTGTTTATCTAGCAATTTCTAGTCAACTTGCTTCATCATCACTAGCTTCTCTCCATATAGGGGTAAGTGTAATATTCTTTCATATAGATAATCCTCGATTTGCATCTTCAAGAAATCAAAGTCCTTCTCATCAAATCAGTTGATTTTCACTTTTTCTTCTTTTGTGGCCATCGATTTGCTTCAACTCAGCCAAACCTAACTCTAATACCAATTGTTGTGGAAGCAAGTGATTGAACAATAAATTTGACAGAATAAAAAAATAAATCAGACACCAAATTACATGGTTCGGTTGTAATGATCTATGTCAACGGGGAGAGTAACAAAGAATTCCACTATAGATAAAGTGATATAACAGAGATTACAATCATAATCAAGTCACTCAAACAATTTCAATATTTCCCAACACCCAATAATACCCAATAGCATATACAGTGTTTAGCTCCACAATTCTTCACGAAATAATCTCTTAATCTCATAAAAGAATTGACACAAATTCTTACCACAAGAATTTAACCGGGTACAACACACTCAGATATCTTCAAGGTGTAATTCACAAGCAGAAATTCCTCTTTGATGCTCTTCACAAATAACATCCCCTTCTTATATACATGCAATAATTGGATCCAAAATAAGAAACTTCCTTTTAGGAAACCTTTTCCAACTAGGAAATCAGTCAACTAGGAAATCTATTTAAAATAGAAAACCTACTTGAATTAGGAAACTTTCCTTTATGGTTTCAAAATCGAGACATCACTTAACAAATGTGAATGTGAAACTTAAGATTGTTGATTCAACCAAACCATCACATATTAATTCATGTTTTTGGAGATCGAGAATATATAAGAGAATCGAGCCTATAGCTTTCGCCTTACAAATCAAATCTGAAAAAAGAAAAAGAGTAAGAATGAGTTGTGTACTCATTTCCGATCTAATTTCCAATCCCTTGTTTGGTATATAATAGATACTAGTCACTTGCCCAAGTGGGTTTAAAATAATTTTACCAAATTAAATTTGCTTAAAATTATGGGAAACTTTTTTTATGTTCAGAAATATGCGAAGTTGTGAAGAAAATAAAGATCTTCATACAGGGTTAGTCCATCTCATAACTTTTTGGTAAAGTTAATCGAAGCAATTAAAGTTTTAGGATTTGATTGCACTTTTTGTTAATGGTTTGAGACCTTAATTAAACCAATTGAAAGATCGACAACTCAATTTTATTCTTTATATGTCACGCCCTGTACCCTACGGCGTGCCATATCCCTCGCCAAGGTCGATTCGAGTGCGACGTCCCAGGACGCGTCGTCGACTCAACGCCCAACACAGAGATTAAAGCACACGCGGAAGTAATACAATACCCGAACAAACTTAAACCACATAACTAAGGATAGCCACACAACAACCAATATCAACAAATATACACTTGCATTAAAACTAGGAACCATATACATTATCCATTTACAGCTTGCACTCAAAAATCAAAAGCGGGTCAAAAGCCACTATTGACAAAAAGGGGTAAGTCAGGATTACTAACAATTAGAAGGGGTTCCGGTCAAAAAGGTACTGGCCCGATCTATCTAGGGTTAAGCTACACCTACGAAACCCAGTCCGAGTCGGATTCCGATGACTCGGAAGAGCAATCAGACAGCTCGACATTAGAGTCTAGGGAATCCTGCTCGAACTCGGCCTCATCTAACTCCTCCTCGGAGTCCATCGGCTCGGCCTCGTCCTTCGGCTCCACGTCTTGCTCCATGGGCTCAGGCTCCTCGTCCTCCAACTCCATTAGCTCCGGGTCCGCGTTCCCATCCTCCAGCATACGGTCAGGGCTCGCCAGTTTCCCCGTCGGGATACTGGGGGTCAAGATCCCCGGCATCCGTCAGTGGAACCTCAAAAGATCGAAAAGGTCCGTAGGTCCCTTCTTGATCCCGGATACACCACGCTATATATCTATGGGCTTTGTTAAGCTCCTCGCCCACATCGACCCAAACTGTAGAAAGATATCTAACCCAAAAATCCCTGTTTCCTGCGGGGTACATCGTCTCCTCCCGATCTATCCAAAGAGGAATCCTAAAATGGACTGGCACTAAAGACATCTCAAGGCATGGGGTCTAAAATTTGGGTTTAAACAACCGTAAGAATAAGTCTCAGCGAGTAGGTTCCCTAAACCTAAATTAGGTTAACATGCACCTCCTGACGGACACCAAACAACACACACCATCTAACCAGAAGTGACTTGAGCCCTCGGGCCCAAATTCAACATGTAACAAACCCTGCAGGTTAAGCACATTATACATAAATAGTAAAACTAGCATAGAACTCAATCGCGACACATACGCTCATATCGCTTCACCACGACGCATGTCATGCATATGCTCGTGCTCATACTCATACTCATGCCTCATCAATGTACTTCGCACGCTTGCACTCTTGTACACTTGCAATTACCAATTTCATTGACTTGCGTAAAACGCATCAGGTCCATTTCTTTGAGATCGATCTTCGGCCTGCGTAAGATGCTTCAAGCTCATGACACTCAACCCGCGTAAAATGCATCAGGCTGGTCATTTTCTGGTAATCTGGGCATCGTCCTGCGTAACATGCATCGGGATGGGTTCACTACCCCGCGTAAAACGCATCAAGGCTTTTTGTGATCACACATTCACATACACTAGTTATTTAACTGAATCCCGCGTAAAATGCATCAAGGTGTTTTATGTGATCACACGCTCATGTCATTCGTGCACACTCCTATATGCATATGCCATGCTAATGCTTGAGATGCACACCCATGGCCACAACGTTCACACTTGGGCATTGACGAATTTCACAAAGAGCATTCAGTTGCACAATGCCACTTATTCAACCCACAACACAATATGCTCAATTCACATTTCAATATGCCCAACCAATATATTAGCATGACCATGAAAGCAATTCAAGCACTCTTACACAGCACATAAGTCACACATGTAAACCGCACAATTGGGTCAACATAAATCCACACATTCAAGGCCCGCTAAGCTACTCCATTCCTAATCACACTAGGCACATGACACGGCATCACCAATTGATCACAGCCAAAGACAAATCAGCCACATAATCCGCCAATCTAAACATTCTCGGTAATTACACAATTAAACTCCAAATTGTTCGCTCTTAGTCTCATTCAATCCCAATATGGCCAGCTACCAAACAGATCTTCTAGGCCAATAAATATTCTCAATATACACCATTTGGCTCCCCAAAATATCACCCAAATCAGCCACCATGAGGACCAAACTAGGCGCGCACCATAATCCATAATTGAATCCGAACTACTCTAAACCTGGGCCGATTCAATCCAATATGTCTAGCCATCGCATAGCCCATTCTAAGCCTCTAAACCTCAATTAAAATTATCGCACTAAGCCGTGAAATAGTCATGAAAACAGCCGCCATATGGTCCACAAATCTCATCCGCCAAGTCCACAATTTCGCCCAAATCAATACGTCTAAGCTCAGCCACCACACAATTCATTATAAACTGCTAAACCTCAATTAAATCTTCACTCTCGGTCACCAATTGCGCCACAAAATCAGTCTCTAACAGCCTCCACACTCTAACCCCTAAATTACCCTAATTTAACCCCTAAATCATCTTAGAAGTGTAAATTAGCCTAAATCGGGTTTAGGGTTGTACTCACTTGAAATCCTCAGCTTTAATCGAGGCTGAACAAGTAGCAAGGGTGGCTGGACAGCGGTGGGGCAGCGGCGGCGACGGGCAGCTTTCTCGGTAGCGTGTGCGGCGGCGGCTTGCGGGAGGTGGCGGTCCTATGCGGAGGGGGCTGCTCACATGGCTGGGAAGAGGGGAGAGAGAGAGAAAATGGGGCGGTTGGCTAGTGGTGAGGCAAGGGGGGCGGCGGCACGCGGTGGCTTCCCGACGAGCAGCCGAGAGAGATCATGGGAGAGGGAGAGAGGAGAGGGTGGCCGGCTGACTTGGAGGAGAGGAAATGAAGGGGAGAGAGAGAGACTAGAGGGATATACACATTCTAGTTAGTGGGGTGGTTGACCTACTTTCCCAAGAATGACCAATTTGCCCCTAATCCAAGGGTAGAGATTCATTCTATCTAAAATATCTAGGGGCACAATTGTCTATCATTTCCAGCATTATTGGGCTGAAATACACTAACATAAAACCCTAAAATAATCTCCAAATAACCCCAAAATTCGGAATCTAAGCTTAGGGGTACAAGGGCAAAACGATAATTTTTCGATCCCGGGTCAAATTTCCAATTTTCGACTCTATTGATCCCAAGTATGCGTGGCCACATAAAAATGACGTCGTCCTCGCAAAATAATCGCGTGCGCCCGCGAAATTCGACGCCGAAGTCTAGACTCAATTCCACGATCATTTTCACTCAATTTGCAGTTTTAGCGTCTCTCACTGACGGGCGGCTGTTTAGGGGTTACGTGTATCGACCTAGGCTACTCTAGTCATGATGATGTCGATTTCCCAGAGAATACGAGGATCTATCGCTAGTCCCGGGGGTTGCGGTCGTTCAGAATAAGTTCCGGATTGTTCACCGTGCGTACTCTCGGTCGTGCGGAATCACCCGCTATCCGATCATACGTCGTTTGTCGAACCAAATCCGTCACTCTCCTTGGATCGGCCCACATTGGTACAAAATATCCTCTCGTTGTATCTCGGAATCGGACTCAATTCACGGTCGATCTCTTGGGTCCACGTACCGTTTTTCCTAGTTAGCCTTTCCCTATTGCTCAGTATTCCTGAGATTGATCAGATTCGGGTGAGACTTATTGAAACGCAATGAGAAATAATATCAATTTCATTGATTACGAAAGTGGGTCGAATTTCATGATGTTACATTATATAAGGTTTAGGACTAATGGTGAAAATTTCTTCATATTAATGTCGGAGGTCCGCCCGCCACTTCTTGAGCGGAGCATTTTCTAGTGGAGCCTAGCTTGCTGTACGTGATTGGGGTAGTTCAATTGTGACCGCAAAGATTAGGTGAAATGAAAAATTCGAAAACCTCATGATATTAATTGAAAAAAAAGGAGTTGTGTCACCCAATATTGGGTAGAGATGGAATGATAATTCCATTCTCAATTCTATGAAATGATAACTGAGGCATCAGTCGCTCACTTGGCTAGGGTCTAATAGTAAAAAATTGAGTCAATCAATCAATCTATTGATACATTTAAGAAGACTAAAAACAGATGCCTCACTTCACTATCAGAGAAAGAGTTTACAAATTTGGCTTTCAATGGGTTAAAATTCAACATTAAAGAAATATTCAAAAGCTGAAATTTTCCTGATTTATTTTAATTGGCAAAGAAATTGTCTTAAATATGAACAACTACTTAAAGAAAGATATAAAGGGCTGCATGAAGATTTTACACAAAACGTGGTTTTAATAGAAAAATATGAATGAACGGATGAATTTGACCAAGATGAAAATGCGGAAATAGCTGTGTGGCAAAAGTGGTGCTCGATAGGTCTTATGTTTGTCCAACCTTACAGCTCGCCAAAATAAAAGGAACAATAATAGTTAGGGCTAAAAACATTCAAGTTTACTTGTTTGATATTAAATATCCATCTAAATCTTCAACTTACTTTTGAACGATGGCCTAATTACATTAGCTGAAGGCTAAGTAATTTCAAGGAAACAAGATTTAGTAAATAAAAATTAGGGATAACAGAACAAGCTCTAGTTATTTTTTGTCCAACCCTTTTTAGCTACGTTGCTCCTCTTTTTATGGCCATATTCAATTCACCCATTGGAAGTTAGGAGCAGTTATAAGTTATAGAGTCCTCTCGTCAAGAGCTAGATCGCCCGTAAAAATTATCCTTCAGAAGATAACATGGTTTCCCAAAATGGAATTCGCTGATATCGTTACATTATTGTTCCTCTGACTGTTTAACTGTCAAACTTGCTCTGACTCATTTTCGCTTCTCTTGCAATGGACTCTCATTTTGTCAATAAAAAAGATGAAAGAATTGTAATTTTTTCTATTGGATTCTCCTAAGAGTTTTCCCATTTTTTTGTGCCTCTTAAGCCTTGTAGTTAACTATCACCGAAGCGTAAAAGTGGATGAATCATATTTTTAGTGTTCAATTTGCTTAGAAACTTAAAAAATTTTAAAATGATTTGCAAAATACACGCCGTCCCTGAAGTTGTTACATATTTTCGAGTAGAAAAACATAGGCTCACAAACAAAACTATGAGAAAATGTCACTTTGTTTGTTTGTTTTTGGCGTAGCCTTTTGAATTGAATACCTAAGCAACCGAAAAATCAAATGATGGTTTGATAATCCCACATTCATCTCTACTAACCAAAGATCGAACGCGGACGGTTCGTAATCACCTAATTCGAAATATTAATTAACACACACAAGCACCAAATATAAAAGGCACATAACCTAACGTGAAACTGCAAAGTTGTTCATTAGGATCTGAAATAGTAATCTAGAGAATCCTGGGACCTAAAATTTGATTGATAGGTCGTGTGCAAAAATTGGAGTTTGTTTGCTAGTTTAAATTGGCCCTGCGATCTACGAATAGAATCTGGAAATTCAGAGTTGTGGTATGAAATCCTCTGTTCTGACCCGACCTAGCTCAATTCTCGAATTTTTAAATCATTTTCTTATCAGAATTAGGAAAACCATGTTCTTCATGAAAGTTGTAGAAAAGATTTAGACCTTTCTATTGTAAAAATTTCACATGAATCTAAAACTGTTTGATTGTACGATGCTTGCCTCATAAAGACAATCAAACTCTATGTTAGATTTTTTTTTTTCTTATCCTTGCATCGACCGACTTTGTTTTATACAAATTACACAAAGCTCAAGATCTTCCTCGCAAAAACGTAAGACTGGAAAGTTGTTCATTAGGGTCTAAAATGGTATTACAGAGAATTTGGGGACCTAATTGGAAAGTGAGGTTGACCTTAAATACGAAAAGCTCGGATAAGGTCAGTCTGGCCTCTATAAGGCTGTCTTCAATTTAGTCCTGAGAAAAAAACGAATTAATGGGAAATATCATGGATTTTTCAAAAAAAAAAAAACCCAAAACATTAAAGTTGTTAAGAACACGTTTTCCTAATTGCCTGTAAAATTTAACTTGGTTGTGACCAAGTTTGTTATATTTTCTGAATTTTACAACTCTTTGGTCAAAATCGGGGCATAGTCTGAACAGTTGGGTCAATTTAATAAAATCCAAACCTTTCGGGTCAGAATTGGATTAAATTTTATAAATGAAATTTGAATTGCACATCTCAAGGTTACTAAGGCGCCTGAATCTTTACAATCGGACTTCATTTGACAGAGTAATTGAGCGTAAGCATAATCAGTCAAAATTTAAGCTAAAATGAATCAGTGATCCTTCGTGGCTCACTTCTTTCTTCATTGGAGATTGTGAATCAAGGCTAATTGGCTCGACTGTGTGTTGAATATGTGTTTGCTAGATGTACGCTAGGCGTGATGCATGATCGACGGGTAGCCTATTGGGAATGACAAAAGTCGAGTTAGGGGTTAATCGATATTGATCATTGTTATATGAATGCATTCCGGTGGGCAGTTATCATTAACCATCGGTCAATGAACCTTAGCCATTAGAGGGTTGGGAAATTGAAATGTGTGACAGCTAAAGGCTGATCTCGAGGCCATTCCGTTGTTTGATTGAGGTGAACTTTGCCGATCGTTTAATTTGAGTGATTGCATGTGAATGACTGAACGGATGGAAATCAACATTATTGACGGTAGCCATGCGAGGCGGTCCAAGGAGGGGGCGGTCGAAGCTCACGAAGGTGGCGATGAAAGATCGATTTTCATTTTAGTCTCAATCTTTGTAACAGCCGGTTTAGATTAGCTATTGAACAAGGTTGGCTTAGATTCTAACAAAAATTGTTTTAGTTAGAAAGACCACTAGAAATCCAAAGAGAACCAACGATAGTTCTTAGCATAGCTCAAGACGCACACTCGATAATGAGGGGATATGGACCATTAGCGACTTTGAGGCTACTTGAATTGAATTAAAGACGCACTTCAGGGTCGGAGTTGATTGTCGGACCTTGGATAAGTGAAAACATAGGATTTCTTGTGGCTTGGTCACGAGGGATGGATCTCCTTATCTAGGATACGTTTAGTCTTTAGAACTCACGTTACTCTCAATAGCCTGCTTCCAAAGCCTCTTGTCTCGAGGCTTAACGACAATGCCATATCTATTCTTTGCCCGACATTCAATCCGGTTTACACCCGACGGGTTGCATGTTTTCTTTTTTTATCGCACTTAGAGTAGCTTGTCTTTCAATTTTATGAAGTGTTTAATTCTCTCACCGCTTTCAATTCATTGTTTGTTAATTTCATTTTCTACGCCAGAATTGGGACTAATTTAGAATGTTAGGAAAATCACAAAAACATATTGCATGATAACTAGAAAATGCCATTGCGACCTTTACGATCAAATGGTGAACGAAATTGCATGATCACTTAGGATACAACTAACTAGTTAGGTATCGAAAGGAAACTAATAAGAATATTATCGTAATCAAGTCCCCTTACATCTCTAGTTGCGCACGAAACGAGAATGAATCTCTCACTTCTTGCTTGGGTTTCTAGCCAACCTCCAACAAAGGCTAGTGCCAAGTACTAATAACACCTAGGCTCATAATAAACAAAATGGTTAATACCACAAAAAATCCCAAACTGATACACTTGTGACAAATTTACCAAAAACTAATTTTTTTTACCACAAAAAACGTTAAGCTGGTACACCAATAACAATTCTAGCTTTCTGTTAGTTTCCGTTAAATTTTACCGTGAAATTGCTAAATTTGATTACACGTAACAATTGATGGGTATGCTAGTTTAGCGTTTTACTCCTCTATTTATCCCAAATTTACCAGTTTGTGAGTTTTCGCGGTATTTATACAATTTAACTAAAGGTAAATTTGTTATAGGTGTACCAATTTTGGGTTTTTGGTGGTCAAAAAATTAGTTTTTGGTGTTTTTGTCACAGGTGTACCAGTTTGAGGTTTTTCGAGATAAAAAAATTGGTTTGGGTAAATTTGTCACGAGTGTATCAGTTTCGTGTTTTTCGTGATATTAATCCTAAAAAAAAATAGGATAGTCGAAAATGCCACGCAAGGTATAAGGCTAGAACGTCTCTATCCTTGGATAGATGAGCCTTTTGGGTTGTCCCTTTTGACGAGCGAGTCGAAATCATGTTTACTCATGTGCTTAAGGGACTGTTTTACATTAGTTCTACAAACTCAACGTCGGCCGCTTTCGTGAAAGTATACATGTTGAACGATTCAAGCAAATCTAGTCTCAAAAAATTATTTTAAACCCTCGCGGGCATGTGACTAGTTCCTATTATAAACCAAACATGGCATTGGAAATCAGACCGGAAATGAGTATTCATTCCAGGCTAATTCTCTTCAACCAAACAAACCCAATGCTACCGTTTTAATGGCAAATGATTGAGTCGCAATCATGCGAGAGATGACGAGGCCCTCGATCCTTGTAGAAGAGTAAAACCTGAGAAGAATTTATTGCAAGTGAAACAATTGTAAATGTTTCCTACATAAATTTCTGATTAATAACTGATGAATCCATTTCATTAATGCACTACCTCTCTCAAGCTATATAAGTTCTCATCTTTAGATCGACTACATCAACAACCTATAAAAAATATCAGACAATTTTCTAGCCCTTCCGTCCCCAAAAGACCATCATGGCAACGCTCAAGAACTTGTCTGCTATCATTATCTTGTTGGTCGTCAACGTGGCAATGCTTCCTAGGGCTACCTTCGCCATAGGCGGAAACCCCACTTGCGCAAAGGGAATGACTGCCAATTGCGGGTCTCGGCTCTTTCAAATCATAGTCTTTGCCCGGACCTTTGCTCCCACCAATGAATGTTGTCGCGAGCTCTTGACGGCGGGGAAGGACTGCCAAAACCAATACGTGAAGTTGATCGTCTCATCCCACAGGCCGATCAAGGGGTCAATCTCCGATCTCTACAAGAGGAGCAATGAGACGTGGAACAAGTGCGTTGCGGCTGCCAAACCTGTGTCCCCTACCGACCTCGCTCATTGAGAGCTATTCTTACTCTGTAGTGCACTAAACGTGTAAAATAAAAAAGATGAAAGAATTGTAATTTTTTCTATTGGATTCTCCTAAGAGTTTTCCCATTTTCTTGTGCCTCTTAAGCCTTGTAGTTAACTATCACCGAAGCGTAAAAGTGGATGAATCATATTTTCAGTGTTCAATTTGCTTAGAAACTTAAAAAATTTTAAAATGATTTGCAAAATACACGCCGTCCCTGAAGTTGTTACATATTTTCGAGTAGAAAAACATAGGCTCACAAGCAAAACTATGAGAAAATGTCACTTTGTTTGTTTGTTTTTGGCGTAGCCTTTTGAATTGAATACCTAAGCAACCGAAAAATCAAATGATGGTTTGATAATCCCACATTCATCTCTACTAACCAAAGATCGAACGCGGACGGTTCGTAATCACCTAATTCGAAATATTAATTAACACACACAAGCACCAAATATAAAAGGCACATAACCTAACGTGAAACTGCAGAGTTGTTCATTAGGATCTGAAATAGTAATCTAGAGAATCCTGGGACCTAAAATTTGATTGATAGGTCGTGTGCTAAAATTGGAGTTTGTTTGCTAGTTTAAATTGGCCCTGCGATCTACGAATAGAATCTGGAAATTCAGAGTTGTGGTATGAAATCCTCTGTTCTGACCCGACCTAGCTCAATTCTCGAATTTTTAAATCATTTTCTTATCAGAATTAGGAAAACAATGTTCTTCATGAAAGTTGTAGAAAAGATTTAGACCTTTCTATTGTAAAAATTTCACATGAATCTAAAACTGTTTGATTGTACGATGCTTGCCTCATAAAGACAATCAAACTCTATGTTAGATGCTTTTTTTCTTATCCTTGCATCGACCGACTTTGTTTTATACAAATTACACAAAGCTCAAGATCTTTCTCGCAAAAACGTAAGACTGGAAAGTTGTTCATTAGGGTCTAAAATGGTATTACAGAGAATTTGGGGACCTAATTGGAAAGTGAGGTTGACCTTAAATACGAAAAGCACGGATAAGGTCAGTCTGGCCTCTATAAGGCTGCCTTCAATTTAGTCCTGAGAAAAAAACGAATTATTGGGAAATATCATGGATTTTTCAAAAAAAAAAACAAAGCCAAAACATGAAAGTTGTTAGGAACACGTTTTCCTAATTGCCTGTAAAATTTAACTTGGTTCTGACCAAGTTTGTTATATTTTCTGAATTTTACAACTCTTTGGTCAAAATCGGGGCATAGTCTGAACAGTTGGGTCAATTTAACAAAATCCAAACCTTTCGGGTCAGAATTGGATTAAATGTTATAAATGAAATTTGAATTGCACATCTCAAGGTTTCTAAGGCGCCTGAATCTTTACAATCGGACTTCATTTGACAGAGTAATTGAGCGTAAGCATAATCAGTCAAAATTTAAGCTAAAATGAATCAGTGATCCTTCGTGGCTCACTTCTATCTTCATTGGAGATTGTGAATCAAGGCTAATTGGCTCGACTGTGTGTTGAATATGTGTTTGCTAGATGTACGCTAGGCGTGATGCATGATCGACGGGTAGCCTATTGGGAATGACAAAAGTCGAGTTAGGGGTTAATCGATATTGATCATTGTTATATGAATGCATTCCGGTGGGCAGTTATCATTAACCATCGGTCAATGAACCTTAGCCATTAGAGGGTTGGGAAATTGAAATGTGTGACAGCTAAAGGCTGATCTCGAGGCCATTCCGTTGTTTGATTGAGGTGAACTTTGCCGATCGTTTAATTTGAGTGATTGCATGTGAATGACTGAACGGATGGAAATCAACATTATTGACGGTAGCCATGCGAGGCGGTCCAAGGAGGGGGCGGCCGAAGCTCACGAAGGTGGCGATGAAAGATCGATTTTCATTTTAGTCTCAATCTTTGTAACAGCCGGTTTAGATTAGCTATTGAACAAGGTTGGCTTAGATTCTAACAAAAATTGTTTTAGTTAGAAAGACCACTAGAAATCCAAAGAGAACCAACGATAGTTCTTAGCATAGCTCAAGACGCACACTCGATAATGAGGGGATATGGACCATTAGCGACTTTGAGGCTACTTGAATTGAATTAAAGACGCACTTCAGGGTCGGAGTTGATTGTCGGACCTTGGATAAGTGAAAACATAGGATTTCTTGTGGCTTGGTCACGAGGGATGGATCTCCTTATCTAGGATACGTTTAGTCTTTAGAACTCACGTTACTCTCAATAGCCTGCTTCCAAAGCCTCTTGTCTCGAGGCTTAACGACAATGCCATATCTATTCTTTGCCCGACATTCAATCCGGTTTACACCCGACGGGTTGCATGTTTTCTTTTTTTATCGCACTTAGAGTAGCTTGTCTTTCAATTTTATGAAGTGTTTAATTCTCTCACCGCTTTCAATTCATTGTTTGTTAATTTCATTTTCTACGCCAGAATTGGGACTAATTTAGAATGTTAGGAAAATCACAAAAACATATTGCATGATAACTAGAAAATGCCATTGCGACCTTTACGATCAAATGGTGAACGAAATTGCATGATCACTTAGGATACAACTAACTAGTTAGGTATCGAAAGGAAACTAATAAGAATATTATCGTAATCAAGTCCCCTTACATCTCTAGTTGCGCACGAAACGAGAATGAATCTCTCACTTCTTGCTTGGGTTTCTAGCCAACCTCCAACAAAGGCTAGTGCCAAGTACTAATAACACCTAGGCTCATAATAAACAAAATGGTTAATACCACAAAAAATCCCAAACTGATACACTTGTGACAAATTTACCAAAAACTAATTTTTTTTACCACAAAAAACGTTAAGCTGGTACACCAATAACAATTCTAGCTTTCTGTTAGTTTCCGTTAAATTTTACCGTGAAATTGCTAAATTTGATTACACGTAACAATTGATGGGTATGCTAGTTTAGCGTTTTACTCCTCTATTTATCCCAAATTTACCAGTTTGTGAGTTTTCGCGGTATTTATACAATTTAACTAAAGGTAAATTTGTTATAGGTGTACCAATTTTGGGTTTTTGGTGGTCAAAAAATTAGTTTTTGGTGTTTTTGTCACAGGTGTACCAGTTTGAGGTTTTTCGAGATAAAAAAATTGGTTTGGGTAAATTTGTCACGAGTGTATCAGTTTCGTGTTTTTCGTGATATTAATCCTAAAAAAAAATAGGATAGTCGAAAATGCCACGCAAGGTATAAGGCTAGAACGTCTCTATCCTTGGATAGATGAGCCTTTTGGGTTGTCCCTTTTGACGAGCGAGTCGAAATCATGTTTACTCATGTGCTTAAGGGACTGTTTTACATTAGTTCTACAAACTCAACGTCGGCCGCTTTCGTGAAAGTATACATGTTGAACGATTCAAGCAAATCTAGTCTCAAAAAATTATTTTAAACCCTCGCGGGCATGTGACTAGTTCCTATTATAAACCAAACATGGCATTGGAAATCAGACCGGAAATGAGTATTCATTCCAGGCTAATTCTCTTCAACCAAACAAACCCAATGCTACCGTTTTAATGGCAAATGATTGAGTCGCAATCATGCGAGAGATGACGAGGCCCTCGATCCTTGTAGAAGAGTAAAACCTGAGAAGAATTTATTGCAAGTGAAACAATTGTAAATGTTTCCTACATAAATTTCTGATTAATAACTGATGAATCCATTTCATTAATGCACTACCTCTCTCAAGCTATATAAGTTCTCATCTTTAGATCGACTACATCAACAACCTATAAAAAATATCAGACAATTTTCTAGCCCTTCCGTCCCCAAAAGACCATCATGGCAACGCTCAAGAACTTGTCTGCTATCATTATCTTGTTGGTCGTCAACGTGGCAATGCTTCCTAGGGCTACCTTCGCCATAGGCGGAAACCCCACTTGCGCAAAGGGAATGACTGCCAATTGCGGGTCTCGGCTCTTTCAAATCATAGTCTTTGCCCGGACCTTTGCTCCCACCAATGAATGTTGTCGCGAGCTCTTGACGGCGGGGAAGGACTGCCAAAACCAATACGTGAAGTTGATCGTCTCATCCCACAGGCCGATCAAGGGGTCAATCTCCGATCTCTACAAGAGGAGCAATGAGACGTGGAACAAGTGCGTTGCGGCTGCCAAACCTGTGTCCCCTACCGACCTCGCTCATTGAGAGCTATTCTTACTCTGTAGTGCACTAAACGTGTAAAATAAAAAAGATGAAAGAATTGTAATTTTTTCTATTGGATTCTCCTAAGAGTTTTCCCATTTTCTTGTGCCTCTTAAGCCTTGTAGTTAACTATCACCGAAGCGTAAAAGTGGATGAATCATATTTTCAGTGTTCAATTTGCTTAGAAACTTAAAAAATTTTAAAATGATTTGCAAAATACACGCCGTCCCTGAAGTTGTTACATATTTTCGAGTAGAAAAACATAGGCTCACAAGCAAAACTATGAGAAAATGTCACTTTGTTTGTTTGTTTTTGGCGTAGCCTTTTGAATTGAATACCTAAGCAACCGAAAAATCAAATGATGGTTTGATAATCCCACATTCATCTCTACTAACCAAAGATCGAACGCGGACGGTTCGTAATCACCTAATTCGAAATATTAATTAACACACACAAGCACCAAATATAAAAGGCACATAACCTAACGTGAAACTGCAGAGTTGTTCATTAGGATCTGAAATAGTAATCTAGAGAATCCTGGGACCTAAAATTTGATTGATAGGTCGTGTGCTAAAATTGGAGTTTGTTTGCTAGTTTAAATTGGCCCTGCGATCTACGAATAGAATCTGGAAATTCAGAGTTGTGGTATGAAATCCTCTGTTCTGACCCGACCTAGCTCAATTCTCGAATTTTTAAATCATTTTCTTATCAGAATTAGGAAAACAATGTTCTTCATGAAAGTTGTAGAAAAGATTTAGACCTTTCTATTGTAAAAATTTCACATGAATCTAAAACTGTTTGATTGTACGATGCTTGCCTCATAAAGACAATCAAACTCTATGTTAGATGCTTTTTTTCTTATCCTTGCATCGACCGACTTTGTTTTATACAAATTACACAAAGCTCAAGATCTTTCTCGCAAAAACGTAAGACTGGAAAGTTGTTCATTAGGGTCTAAAATGGTATTACAGAGAATTTGGGGACCTAATTGGAAAGTGAGGTTGACCTTAAATACGAAAAGCACGGATAAGGTCAGTCTGGCCTCTATAAGGCTGCCTTCAATTTAGTCCTGAGAAAAAAACGAATTATTGGGAAATATCATGGATTTTTCAAAAAAAAAAACAAAGCCAAAACATGAAAGTTGTTAGGAACACGTTTTCCTAATTGCCTGTAAAATTTAACTTGGTTCTGACCAAGTTTGTTATATTTTCTGAATTTTACAACTCTTTGGTCAAAATCGGGGCATAGTCTGAACAGTTGGGTCAATTTAACAAAATCCAAACCTTTCGGGTCAGAATTGGATTAAATGTTATAAATGAAATTTGAATTGCACATCTCAAGGTTTCTAAGGCGCCTGAATCTTTACAATCGGACTTCATTTGACAGAGTAATTGAGCGTAAGCATAATCAGTCAAAATTTAAGCTAAAATGAATCAGTGATCCTTCGTGGCTCACTTCTATCTTCATTGGAGATTGTGAATCAAGGCTAATTGGCTCGACTGTGTGTTGAATATGTGTTTGCTAGATGTACGCTAGGCGTGATGCATGATCGACGGGTAGCCTATTGGGAATGACAAAAGTCGAGTTAGGGGTTAATCGATATTGATCATTGTTATATGAATGCATTCCGGTGGGCAGTTATCATTAACCATCGGTCAATGAACCTTAGCCATTAGAGGGTTGGGAAATTGAAATGTGTGACAGCTAAAGGCTGATCTCGAGGCCATTCCGTTGTTTGATTGAGGTGAACTTTGCCGATCGTTTAATTTGAGTGATTGCATGTGAATGACTGAACGGATGGAAATCAACATTATTGACGGTAGCCATGCGAGGCGGTCCAAGGAGGGGGCGGCCGAAGCTCACGAAGGTGGCGATGAAAGATCGATTTTCATTTTAGTCTCAATCTTTGTAACAGCCGGTTTAGATTAGCTATTGAACAAGGTTGGCTTAGATTCTAACAAAAATTGTTTTAGTTAGAAAGACCACTAGAAATCCAAAGAGAACCAACGATAGTTCTTAGCATAGCTCAAGACGCACACTCGATAATGAGGGGATATGGACCATTAGCGACTTTGAGGCTACTTGAATTGAATTAAAGACGCACTTCAGGGTCGGAGTTGATTGTCGGACCTTGGATAAGTGAAAACATAGGATTTCTTGTGGCTTGGTCACGAGGGATGGATCTCCTTATCTAGGATACGTTTAGTCTTTAGAACTCACGTTACTCTCAATAGCCTGCTTCCAAAGCCTCTTGTCTCGAGGCTTAACGACAATGCCATATCTATTCTTTGCCCGACATTCAATCCGGTTTACACCCGACGGGTTGCATGTTTTCTTTTTTTATCGCACTTAGAGTAGCTTGTCTTTCAATTTTATGAAGTGTTTAATTCTCTCACCGCTTTCAATTCATTGTTTGTTAATTTCATTTTCTACGCCAGAATTGGGACTAATTTAGAATGTTAGGAAAATCACAAAAACATATTGCATGATAACTAGAAAATGCCATTGCGACCTTTACGATCAAATGGTGAACGAAATTGCATGATCACTTAGGATACAACTAACTAGTTAGGTATCGAAAGGAAACTAATAAGAATATTATCGTAATCAAGTCCCCTTACATCTCTAGTTGCGCACGAAACGAGAATGAATCTCTCACTTCTTGCTTGGGTTTCTAGCCAACCTCCAACAAAGGCTAGTGCCAAGTACTAATAACACCTAGGCTCATAATAAACAAAATGGTTAATACCACAAAAAATCCCAAACTGATACACTTGTGACAAATTTACCAAAAACTAATTTTTTTTACCACAAAAAACGTTAAGCTGGTACACCAATAACAATTCTAGCTTTCTGTTAGTTTCCGTTAAATTTTACCGTGAAATTGCTAAATTTGATTACACGTAACAATTGATGGGTATGCTAGTTTAGCGTTTTACTCCTCTATTTATCCCAAATTTACCAGTTTGTGAGTTTTCGCGGTATTTATACAATTTAACTAAAGGTAAATTTGTTATAGGTGTACCAATTTTGGGTTTTTGGTGGTCAAAAAATTAGTTTTTGGTGTTTTTGTCACAGGTGTACCAGTTTGAGGTTTTTCGAGATAAAAAAATTGGTTTGGGTAAATTTGTCACGAGTGTATCAGTTTCGTGTTTTTCGTGATATTAATCCTAAAAAAAAATAGGATAGTCGAAAATGCCACGCAAGGTATAAGGCTAGAACGTCTCTATCCTTGGATAGATGAGCCTTTTGGGTTGTCCCTTTTGACGAGCGAGTCGAAATCATGTTTACTCATGTGCTTAAGGGACTGTTTTACATTAGTTCTACAAACTCAACGTCGGCCGCTTTCGTGAAAGTATACATGTTGAACGATTCAAGCAAATCTAGTCTCAAAAAATTATTTTAAACCCTCGCGGGCATGTGACTAGTTCCTATTATAAACCAAACATGGCATTGGAAATCAGACCGGAAATGAGTATTCATTCCAGGCTAATTCTCTTCAACCAAACAAACCCAATGCTACCGTTTTAATGGCAAATGATTGAGTCGCAATCATGCGAGAGATGACGAGGCCCTCGATCCTTGTAGAAGAGTAAAACCTGAGAAGAATTTATTGCAAGTGAAACAATTGTAAATGTTTCCTACATAAATTTCTGATTAATAACTGATGAATCCATTTCATTAATGCACTACCTCTCTCAAGCTATATAAGTTCTCATCTTTAGATCGACTACATCAACAACCTATAAAAAATATCAGACAATTTTCTAGCCCTTCCGTCCCCAAAAGACCATCATGGCAACGCTCAAGAACTTGTCTGCTATCATTATCTTGTTGGTCGTCAACGTGGCAATGCTTCCTAGGGCTACCTTCGCCATAGGCGGAAACCCCACTTGCGCAAAGGGAATGACTGCCAATTGCGGGTCTCGGCTCTTTCAAATCATAGTCTTTGCCCGGACCTTTGCTCCCACCAATGAATGTTGTCGCGAGCTCTTGACGGCGGGGAAGGACTGCCAAAACCAATACGTGAAGTTGATCGTCTCATCCCACAGGCCGATCAAGGGGTCAATCTCCGATCTCTACAAGAGGAGCAATGAGACGTGGAACAAGTGCGTTGCGGCTGCCAAACCTGTGTCCCCTACCGACCTCGCTCATTGAGAGCTATTCTTACTCTGTAGTGCACTAAACGTGTAAAATAAAAAAGATGAAAGAATTGTAATTTTTTCTATTGGATTCTCCTAAGAGTTTTCCCATTTTCTTGTGCCTCTTAAGCCTTGTAGTTAACTATCACCGAAGCGTAAAAGTGGATGAATCATATTTTCAGTGTTCAATTTGCTTAGAAACTTAAAAAATTTTAAAATGATTTGCAAAATACACGCCGTCCCTGAAGTTGTTACATATTTTCGAGTAGAAAAACATAGGCTCACAAGCAAAACTATGAGAAAATGTCACTTTGTTTGTTTGTTTTTGGCGTAGCCTTTTGAATTGAATACCTAAGCAACCGAAAAATCAAATGATGGTTTGATAATCCCACATTCATCTCTACTAACCAAAGATCGAACGCGGACGGTTCGTAATCACCTAATTCGAAATATTAATTAACACACACAAGCACCAAATATAAAAGGCACATAACCTAACGTGAAACTGCAGAGTTGTTCATTAGGATCTGAAATAGTAATCTAGAGAATCCTGGGACCTAAAATTTGATTGATAGGTCGTGTGCTAAAATTGGAGTTTGTTTGCTAGTTTAAATTGGCCCTGCGATCTACGAATAGAATCTGGAAATTCAGAGTTGTGGTATGAAATCCTCTGTTCTGACCCGACCTAGCTCAATTCTCGAATTTTTAAATCATTTTCTTATCAGAATTAGGAAAACAATGTTCTTCATGAAAGTTGTAGAAAAGATTTAGACCTTTCTATTGTAAAAATTTCACATGAATCTAAAACTGTTTGATTGTACGATGCTTGCCTCATAAAGACAATCAAACTCTATGTTAGATGCTTTTTTTCTTATCCTTGCATCGACCGACTTTGTTTTATACAAATTACACAAAGCTCAAGATCTTTCTCGCAAAAACGTAAGACTGGAAAGTTGTTCATTAGGGTCTAAAATGGTATTACAGAGAATTTGGGGACCTAATTGGAAAGTGAGGTTGACCTTAAATACGAAAAGCACGGATAAGGTCAGTCTGGCCTCTATAAGGCTGCCTTCAATTTAGTCCTGAGAAAAAAACGAATTATTGGGAAATATCATGGATTTTTCAAAAAAAAAAACAAAGCCAAAACATGAAAGTTGTTAGGAACACGTTTTCCTAATTGCCTGTAAAATTTAACTTGGTTCTGACCAAGTTTGTTATATTTTCTGAATTTTACAACTCTTTGGTCAAAATCGGGGCATAGTCTGAACAGTTGGGTCAATTTAACAAAATCCAAACCTTTCGGGTCAGAATTGGATTAAATGTTATAAATGAAATTTGAATTGCACATCTCAAGGTTTCTAAGGCGCCTGAATCTTTACAATCGGACTTCATTTGACAGAGTAATTGAGCGTAAGCATAATCAGTCAAAATTTAAGCTAAAATGAATCAGTGATCCTTCGTGGCTCACTTCTATCTTCATTGGAGATTGTGAATCAAGGCTAATTGGCTCGACTGTGTGTTGAATATGTGTTTGCTAGATGTACGCTAGGCGTGATGCATGATCGACGGGTAGCCTATTGGGAATGACAAAAGTCGAGTTAGGGGTTAATCGATATTGATCATTGTTATATGAATGCATTCCGGTGGGCAGTTATCATTAACCATCGGTCAATGAACCTTAGCCATTAGAGGGTTGGGAAATTGAAATGTGTGACAGCTAAAGGCTGATCTCGAGGCCATTCCGTTGTTTGATTGAGGTGAACTTTGCCGATCGTTTAATTTGAGTGATTGCATGTGAATGACTGAACGGATGGAAATCAACATTATTGACGGTAGCCATGCGAGGCGGTCCAAGGAGGGGGCGGCCGAAGCTCACGAAGGTGGCGATGAAAGATCGATTTTCATTTTAGTCTCAATCTTTGTAACAGCCGGTTTAGATTAGCTATTGAACAAGGTTGGCTTAGATTCTAACAAAAATTGTTTTAGTTAGAAAGACCACTAGAAATCCAAAGAGAACCAACGATAGTTCTTAGCATAGCTCAAGACGCACACTCGATAATGAGGGGATATGGACCATTAGCGACTTTGAGGCTACTTGAATTGAATTAAAGACGCACTTCAGGGTCGGAGTTGATTGTCGGACCTTGGATAAGTGAAAACATAGGATTTCTTGTGGCTTGGTCACGAGGGATGGATCTCCTTATCTAGGATACGTTTAGTCTTTAGAACTCACGTTACTCTCAATAGCCTGCTTCCAAAGCCTCTTGTCTCGAGGCTTAACGACAATGCCATATCTATTCTTTGCCCGACATTCAATCCGGTTTACACCCGACGGGTTGCATGTTTTCTTTTTTTATCGCACTTAGAGTAGCTTGTCTTTCAATTTTATGAAGTGTTTAATTCTCTCACCGCTTTCAATTCATTGTTTGTTAATTTCATTTTCTACGCCAGAATTGGGACTAATTTAGAATGTTAGGAAAATCACAAAAACATATTGCATGATAACTAGAAAATGCCATTGCGACCTTTACGATCAAATGGTGAACGAAATTGCATGATCACTTAGGATACAACTAACTAGTTAGGTATCGAAAGGAAACTAATAAGAATATTATCGTAATCAAGTCCCCTTACATCTCTAGTTGCGCACGAAACGAGAATGAATCTCTCACTTCTTGCTTGGGTTTCTAGCCAACCTCCAACAAAGGCTAGTGCCAAGTACTAATAACACCTAGGCTCATAATAAACAAAATGGTTAATACCACAAAAAATCCCAAACTGATACACTTGTGACAAATTTACCAAAAACTAATTTTTTTTACCACAAAAAACGTTAAGCTGGTACACCAATAACAATTCTAGCTTTCTGTTAGTTTCCGTTAAATTTTACCGTGAAATTGCTAAATTTGATTACACGTAACAATTGATGGGTATGCTAGTTTAGCGTTTTACTCCTCTATTTATCCCAAATTTACCAGTTTGTGAGTTTTCGCGGTATTTATACAATTTAACTAAAGGTAAATTTGTTATAGGTGTACCAATTTTGGGTTTTTGGTGGTCAAAAAATTAGTTTTTGGTGTTTTTGTCACAGGTGTACCAGTTTGAGGTTTTTCGAGATAAAAAAATTGGTTTGGGTAAATTTGTCACGAGTGTATCAGTTTCGTGTTTTTCGTGATATTAATCCTAAAAAAAAATAGGATAGTCGAAAATGCCACGCAAGGTATAAGGCTAGAACGTCTCTATCCTTGGATAGATGAGCCTTTTGGGTTGTCCCTTTTGACGAGCGAGTCGAAATCATGTTTACTCATGTGCTTAAGGGACTGTTTTACATTAGTTCTACAAACTCAACGTCGGCCGCTTTCGTGAAAGTATACATGTTGAACGATTCAAGCAAATCTAGTCTCAAAAAATTATTTTAAACCCTCGCGGGCATGTGACTAGTTCCTATTATAAACCAAACATGGCATTGGAAATCAGACCGGAAATGAGTATTCATTCCAGGCTAATTCTCTTCAACCAAACAAACCCAATGCTACCGTTTTAATGGCAAATGATTGAGTCGCAATCATGCGAGAGATGACGAGGCCCTCGATCCTTGTAGAAGAGTAAAACCTGAGAAGAATTTATTGCAAGTGAAACAATTGTAAATGTTTCCTACATAAATTTCTGATTAATAACTGATGAATCCATTTCATTAATGCACTACCTCTCTCAAGCTATATAAGTTCTCATCTTTAGATCGACTACATCAACAACCTATAAAAAATATCAGACAATTTTCTAGCCCTTCCGTCCCCAAAAGACCATCATGGCAACGCTCAAGAACTTGTCTGCTATCATTATCTTGTTGGTCGTCAACGTGGCAATGCTTCCTAGGGCTACCTTCGCCATAGGCGGAAACCCCACTTGCGCAAAGGGAATGACTGCCAATTGCGGGTCTCGGCTCTTTCAAATCATAGTCTTTGCCCGGACCTTTGCTCCCACCAATGAATGTTGTCGCGAGCTCTTGACGGCGGGGAAGGACTGCCAAAACCAATACGTGAAGTTGATCGTCTCATCCCACAGGCCGATCAAGGGGTCAATCTCCGATCTCTACAAGAGGAGCAATGAGACGTGGAACAAGTGCGTTGCGGCTGCCAAACCTGTGTCCCCTACCGACCTCGCTCATTGAGAGCTATTCTTACTCTGTAGTGCACTAAACGTGTAAAATAAAAAAGATGAAAGAATTGTAATTTTTTCTATTGGATTCTCCTAAGAGTTTTCCCATTTTCTTGTGCCTCTTAAGCCTTGTAGTTAACTATCACCGAAGCGTAAAAGTGGATGAATCATATTTTCAGTGTTCAATTTGCTTAGAAACTTAAAAAATTTTAAAATGATTTGCAAAATACACGCCGTCCCTGAAGTTGTTACATATTTTCGAGTAGAAAAACATAGGCTCACAAGCAAAACTATGAGAAAATGTCACTTTGTTTGTTTGTTTTTGGCGTAGCCTTTTGAATTGAATACCTAAGCAACCGAAAAATCAAATGATGGTTTGATAATCCCACATTCATCTCTACTAACCAAAGATCGAACGCGGACGGTTCGTAATCACCTAATTCGAAATATTAATTAACACACACAAGCACCAAATATAAAAGGCACATAACCTAACGTGAAACTGCAGAGTTGTTCATTAGGATCTGAAATAGTAATCTAGAGAATCCTGGGACCTAAAATTTGATTGATAGGTCGTGTGCTAAAATTGGAGTTTGTTTGCTAGTTTAAATTGGCCCTGCGATCTACGAATAGAATCTGGAAATTCAGAGTTGTGGTATGAAATCCTCTGTTCTGACCCGACCTAGCTCAATTCTCGAATTTTTAAATCATTTTCTTATCAGAATTAGGAAAACAATGTTCTTCATGAAAGTTGTAGAAAAGATTTAGACCTTTCTATTGTAAAAATTTCACATGAATCTAAAACTGTTTGATTGTACGATGCTTGCCTCATAAAGACAATCAAACTCTATGTTAGATGCTTTTTTTCTTATCCTTGCATCGACCGACTTTGTTTTATACAAATTACACAAAGCTCAAGATCTTTCTCGCAAAAACGTAAGACTGGAAAGTTGTTCATTAGGGTCTAAAATGGTATTACAGAGAATTTGGGGACCTAATTGGAAAGTGAGGTTGACCTTAAATACGAAAAGCACGGATAAGGTCAGTCTGGCCTCTATAAGGCTGCCTTCAATTTAGTCCTGAGAAAAAAACGAATTATTGGGAAATATCATGGATTTTTCAAAAAAAAAAACAAAGCCAAAACATGAAAGTTGTTAGGAACACGTTTTCCTAATTGCCTGTAAAATTTAACTTGGTTCTGACCAAGTTTGTTATATTTTCTGAATTTTACAACTCTTTGGTCAAAATCGGGGCATAGTCTGAACAGTTGGGTCAATTTAACAAAATCCAAACCTTTCGGGTCAGAATTGGATTAAATGTTATAAATGAAATTTGAATTGCACATCTCAAGGTTTCTAAGGCGCCTGAATCTTTACAATCGGACTTCATTTGACAGAGTAATTGAGCGTAAGCATAATCAGTCAAAATTTAAGCTAAAATGAATCAGTGATCCTTCGTGGCTCACTTCTATCTTCATTGGAGATTGTGAATCAAGGCTAATTGGCTCGACTGTGTGTTGAATATGTGTTTGCTAGATGTACGCTAGGCGTGATGCATGATCGACGGGTAGCCTATTGGGAATGACAAAAGTCGAGTTAGGGGTTAATCGATATTGATCATTGTTATATGAATGCATTCCGGTGGGCAGTTATCATTAACCATCGGTCAATGAACCTTAGCCATTAGAGGGTTGGGAAATTGAAATGTGTGACAGCTAAAGGCTGATCTCGAGGCCATTCCGTTGTTTGATTGAGGTGAACTTTGCCGATCGTTTAATTTGAGTGATTGCATGTGAATGACTGAACGGATGGAAATCAACATTATTGACGGTAGCCATGCGAGGCGGTCCAAGGAGGGGGCGGCCGAAGCTCACGAAGGTGGCGATGAAAGATCGATTTTCATTTTAGTCTCAATCTTTGTAACAGCCGGTTTAGATTAGCTATTGAACAAGGTTGGCTTAGATTCTAACAAAAATTGTTTTAGTTAGAAAGACCACTAGAAATCCAAAGAGAACCAACGATAGTTCTTAGCATAGCTCAAGACGCACACTCGATAATGAGGGGATATGGACCATTAGCGACTTTGAGGCTACTTGAATTGAATTAAAGACGCACTTCAGGGTCGGAGTTGATTGTCGGACCTTGGATAAGTGAAAACATAGGATTTCTTGTGGCTTGGTCACGAGGGATGGATCTCCTTATCTAGGATACGTTTAGTCTTTAGAACTCACGTTACTCTCAATAGCCTGCTTCCAAAGCCTCTTGTCTCGAGGCTTAACGACAATGCCATATCTATTCTTTGCCCGACATTCAATCCGGTTTACACCCGACGGGTTGCATGTTTTCTTTTTTTATCGCACTTAGAGTAGCTTGTCTTTCAATTTTATGAAGTGTTTAATTCTCTCACCGCTTTCAATTCATTGTTTGTTAATTTCATTTTCTACGCCAGAATTGGGACTAATTTAGAATGTTAGGAAAATCACAAAAACATATTGCATGATAACTAGAAAATGCCATTGCGACCTTTACGATCAAATGGTGAACGAAATTGCATGATCACTTAGGATACAACTAACTAGTTAGGTATCGAAAGGAAACTAATAAGAATATTATCGTAATCAAGTCCCCTTACATCTCTAGTTGAGCACGAAACGAGAATGAATCTCTCACTTCTTGCTTGGGTTTCTAGCCAACCTCCAACAAAGGCTAGTGCCAAGTACTAATAACACCTAGGCTCATAATAAACAAAATGGTTAATACCACAAAAAATCCCAAACTGATACACTTGTGACAAATTTACCAAAAACTAATTTTTTTTACCACAAAAAACGTTAAGCTGGTACACCAATAACAATTCTAGCTTTCTGTTAGTTTCCGTTAAATTTTACCGTGAAATTGCTAAATTTGATTACACGTAACAATTGATGGGTATGCTAGTTTAGCGTTTTACTCCTCTATTTATCCCAAATTTACCAGTTTGTGAGTTTTCGCGGTATTTATACAATTTAACTAAAGGTAAATTTGTTATAGGTGTACCAATTTTGGGTTTTTGGTGGTCAAAAAATTAGTTTTTGGTGTTTTTGTCACAGGTGTACCAGTTTGAGGTTTTTCGAGATAAAAAAATTGGTTTGGGTAAATTTGTCACGAGTGTATCAGTTTCGTGTTTTTCGTGATATTAATCCTAAAAAAAAATAGGATAGTCGAAAATGCCACGCAAGGTATAAGGCTAGAACGTCTCTATCCTTGGATAGATGAGCCTTTTGGGTTGTCCCTTTTGACGAGCGAGTCGAAATCATGTTTACTCATGTGCTTAAGGGACTGTTTTACATTAGTTCTACAAACTCAACGTCGGCCGCTTTCGTGAAAGTATACATGTTGAACGATTCAAGCAAATCTAGTCTCAAAAAATTATTTTAAACCCTCGCGGGCATGTGACTAGTTCCTATTATAAACCAAACATGGCATTGGAAATCAGACCGGAAATGAGTATTCATTCCAGGCTAATTCTCTTCAACCAAACAAACCCAATGCTACCGTTTTAATGGCAAATGATTGAGTCGCAATCATGCGAGAGATGACGAGGCCCTCGATCCTTGTAGAAGAGTAAAACCTGAGAAGAATTTATTGCAAGTGAAACAATTGTAAATGTTTCCTACATAAATTTCTGATTAATAACTGATGAATCCATTTCATTAATGCACTACCTCTCTCAAGCTATATAAGTTCTCATCTTTAGATCGACTACATCAACAACCTATAAAAAATATCAGACAATTTTCTAGCCCTTCCGTCCCCAAAAGACCATCATGGCAACGCTCAAGAACTTGTCTGCTATCATTATCTTGTTGGTCGTCAACGTGGCAATGCTTCCTAGGGCTACCTTCGCCATAGGCGGAAACCCCACTTGCGCAAAGGGAATGACTGCCAATTGCGGGTCTCGGCTCTTTCAAATCATAGTCTTTGCCCGGACCTTTGCTCCCACCAATGAATGTTGTCGCGAGCTCTTGACGGCGGGGAAGGACTGCCAAAACCAATACGTGAAGTTGATCGTCTCATCCCACAGGCCGATCAAGGGGTCAATCTCCGATCTCTACAAGAGGAGCAATGAGACGTGGAACAAGTGCGTTGCGGCTGCCAAACCTGTGTCCCCTACCGACCTCGCTCATTGAGAGCTATTCTTACTCTGTAGTGCACTAAACGTGTAAAATAAAAAAGATGAAAGAATTGTAATTTTTTCTATTGGATTCTCCTAAGAGTTTTCCCATTTTCTTGTGCCTCTTAAGCCTTGTAGTTAACTATCACCGAAGCGTAAAAGTGGATGAATCATATTTTCAGTGTTCAATTTGCTTAGAAACTTAAAAAATTTTAAAATGATTTGCAAAATACACGCCGTCCCTGAAGTTGTTACATATTTTCGAGTAGAAAAACATAGGCTCACAAGCAAAACTATGAGAAAATGTCACTTTGTTTGTTTGTTTTTGGCGTAGCCTTTTGAATTGAATACCTAAGCAACCGAAAAATCAAATGATGGTTTGATAATCCCACATTCATCTCTACTAACCAAAGATCGAACGCGGACGGTTCGTAATCACCTAATTCGAAATATTAATTAACACACACAAGCACCAAATATAAAAGGCACATAACCTAACGTGAAACTGCAGAGTTGTTCATTAGGATCTGAAATAGTAATCTAGAGAATCCTGGGACCTAAAATTTGATTGATAGGTCGTGTGCTAAAATTGGAGTTTGTTTGCTAGTTTAAATTGGCCCTGCGATCTACGAATAGAATCTGGAAATTCAGAGTTGTGGTATGAAATCCTCTGTTCTGACCCGACCTAGCTCAATTCTCGAATTTTTAAATCATTTTCTTATCAGAATTAGGAAAACAATGTTCTTCATGAAAGTTGTAGAAAAGATTTAGACCTTTCTATTGTAAAAATTTCACATGAATCTAAAACTGTTTGATTGTACGATGCTTGCCTCATAAAGACAATCAAACTCTATGTTAGATGCTTTTTTTCTTATCCTTGCATCGACCGACTTTGTTTTATACAAATTACACAAAGCTCAAGATCTTTCTCGCAAAAACGTAAGACTGGAAAGTTGTTCATTAGGGTCTAAAATGGTATTACAGAGAATTTGGGGACCTAATTGGAAAGTGAGGTTGACCTTAAATACGAAAAGCACGGATAAGGTCAGTCTGGCCTCTATAAGGCTGCCTTCAATTTAGTCCTGAGAAAAAAACGAATTATTGGGAAATATCATGGATTTTTCAAAAAAAAAAACAAAGCCAAAACATGAAAGTTGTTAGGAACACGTTTTCCTAATTGCCTGTAAAATTTAACTTGGTTCTGACCAAGTTTGTTATATTTTCTGAATTTTACAACTCTTTGGTCAAAATCGGGGCATAGTCTGAACAGTTGGGTCAATTTAACAAAATCCAAACCTTTCGGGTCAGAATTGGATTAAATGTTATAAATGAAATTTGAATTGCACATCTCAAGGTTTCTAAGGCGCCTGAATCTTTACAATCGGACTTCATTTGACAGAGTAATTGAGCGTAAGCATAATCAGTCAAAATTTAAGCTAAAATGAATCAGTGATCCTTCGTGGCTCACTTCTATCTTCATTGGAGATTGTGAATCAAGGCTAATTGGCTCGACTGTGTGTTGAATATGTGTTTGCTAGATGTACGCTAGGCGTGATGCATGATCGACGGGTAGCCTATTGGGAATGACAAAAGTCGAGTTAGGGGTTAATCGATATTGATCATTGTTATATGAATGCATTCCGGTGGGCAGTTATCATTAACCATCGGTCAATGAACCTTAGCCATTAGAGGGTTGGGAAATTGAAATGTGTGACAGCTAAAGGCTGATCTCGAGGCCATTCCGTTGTTTGATTGAGGTGAACTTTGCCGATCGTTTAATTTGAGTGATTGCATGTGAATGACTGAACGGATGGAAATCAACATTATTGACGGTAGCCATGCGAGGCGGTCCAAGGAGGGGGCGGCCGAAGCTCACGAAGGTGGCGATGAAAGATCGATTTTCATTTTAGTCTCAATCTTTGTAACAGCCGGTTTAGATTAGCTATTGAACAAGGTTGGCTTAGATTCTAACAAAAATTGTTTTAGTTAGAAAGACCACTAGAAATCCAAAGAGAACCAACGATAGTTCTTAGCATAGCTCAAGACGCACACTCGATAATGAGGGGATATGGACCATTAGCGACTTTGAGGCTACTTGAATTGAATTAAAGACGCACTTCAGGGTCGGAGTTGATTGTCGGACCTTGGATAAGTGAAAACATAGGATTTCTTGTGGCTTGGTCACGAGGGATGGATCTCCTTATCTAGGATACGTTTAGTCTTTAGAACTCACGTTACTCTCAATAGCCTGCTTCCAAAGCCTCTTGTCTCGAGGCTTAACGACAATGCCATATCTATTCTTTGCCCGACATTCAATCCGGTTTACACCCGACGGGTTGCATGTTTTCTTTTTTTATCGCACTTAGAGTAGCTTGTCTTTCAATTTTATGAAGTGTTTAATTCTCTCACCGCTTTCAATTCATTGTTTGTTAATTTCATTTTCTACGCCAGAATTGGGACTAATTTAGAATGTTAGGAAAATCACAAAAACATATTGCATGATAACTAGAAAATGCCATTGCGACCTTTACGATCAAATGGTGAACGAAATTGCATGATCACTTAGGATACAACTAACTAGTTAGGTATCGAAAGGAAACTAATAAGAATATTATCGTAATCAAGTCCCCTTACATCTCTAGTTGCGCACGAAACGAGAATGAATCTCTCACTTCTTGCTTGGGTTTCTAGCCAACCTCCAACAAAGGCTAGTGCCAAGTACTAATAACACCTAGGCTCATAATAAACAAAATGGTTAATACCACAAAAAATCCCAAACTGATACACTTGTGACAAATTTACCAAAAACTAATTTTTTTTACCACAAAAAACGTTAAGCTGGTACACCAATAACAATTCTAGCTTTCTGTTAGTTTCCGTTAAATTTTACCGTGAAATTGCTAAATTTGATTACACGTAACAATTGATGGGTATGCTAGTTTAGCGTTTTACTCCTCTATTTATCCCAAATTTACCAGTTTGTGAGTTTTCGCGGTATTTATACAATTTAACTAAAGGTAAATTTGTTATAGGTGTACCAATTTTGGGTTTTTGGTGGTCAAAAAATTAGTTTTTGGTGTTTTTGTCACAGGTGTACCAGTTTGAGGTTTTTCGAGATAAAAAAATTGGTTTGGGTAAATTTGTCACGAGTGTATCAGTTTCGTGTTTTTCGTGATATTAATCCTAAAAAAAAATAGGATAGTCGAAAATGCCACGCAAGGTATAAGGCTAGAACGTCTCTATCCTTGGATAGATGAGCCTTTTGGGTTGTCCCTTTTGACGAGCGAGTCGAAATCATGTTTACTCATGTGCTTAAGGGACTGTTTTACATTAGTTCTACAAACTCAACGTCGGCCGCTTTCGTGAAAGTATACATGTTGAACGATTCAAGCAAATCTAGTCTCAAAAAATTATTTTAAACCCTCGCGGGCATGTGACTAGTTCCTATTATAAACCAAACATGGCATTGGAAATCAGACCGGAAATGAGTATTCATTCCAGGCTAATTCTCTTCAACCAAACAAACCCAATGCTACCGTTTTAATGGCAAATGATTGAGTCGCAATCATGCGAGAGATGACGAGGCCCTCGATCCTTGTAGAAGAGTAAAACCTGAGAAGAATTTATTGCAAGTGAAACAATTGTAAATGTTTCCTACATAAATTTCTGATTAATAACTGATGAATCCATTTCATTAATGCACTACCTCTCTCAAGCTATATAAGTTCTCATCTTTAGATCGACTACATCAACAACCTATAAAAAATATCAGACAATTTTCTAGCCCTTCCGTCCCCAAAAGACCATCATGGCAACGCTCAAGAACTTGTCTGCTATCATTATCTTGTTGGTCGTCAACGTGGCAATGCTTCCTAGGGCTACCTTCGCCATAGGCGGAAACCCCACTTGCGCAAAGGGAATGACTGCCAATTGCGGGTCTCGGCTCTTTCAAATCATAGTCTTTGCCCGGACCTTTGCTCCCACCAATGAATGTTGTCGCGAGCTCTTGACGGCGGGGAAGGACTGCCAAAACCAATACGTGAAGTTGATCGTCTCATCCCACAGGCCGATCAAGGGGTCAATCTCCGATCTCTACAAGAGGAGCAATGAGACGTGGAACAAGTGCGTTGCGGCTGCCAAACCTGTGTCCCCTACCGACCTCGCTCATTGAGAGCTATTCTTACTCTGTAGTGCACTAAACGTGTAAAATAAAAAAGATGAAAGAATTGTAATTTTTTCTATTGGATTCTCCTAAGAGTTTTCCCATTTTCTTGTGCCTCTTAAGCCTTGTAGTTAACTATCACCGAAGCGTAAAAGTGGATGAATCATATTTTCAGTGTTCAATTTGCTTAGAAACTTAAAAAATTTTAAAATGATTTGCAAAATACACGCCGTCCCTGAAGTTGTTACATATTTTCGAGTAGAAAAACATAGGCTCACAAGCAAAACTATGAGAAAATGTCACTTTGTTTGTTTGTTTTTGGCGTAGCCTTTTGAATTGAATACCTAAGCAACCGAAAAATCAAATGATGGTTTGATAATCCCACATTCATCTCTACTAACCAAAGATCGAACGCGGACGGTTCGTAATCACCTAATTCGAAATATTAATTAACACACACAAGCACCAAATATAAAAGGCACATAACCTAACGTGAAACTGCAGAGTTGTTCATTAGGATCTGAAATAGTAATCTAGAGAATCCTGGGACCTAAAATTTGATTGATAGGTCGTGTGCTAAAATTGGAGTTTGTTTGCTAGTTTAAATTGGCCCTGCGATCTACGAATAGAATCTGGAAATTCAGAGTTGTGGTATGAAATCCTCTGTTCTGACCCGACCTAGCTCAATTCTCGAATTTTTAAATCATTTTCTTATCAGAATTAGGAAAACAATGTTCTTCATGAAAGTTGTAGAAAAGATTTAGACCTTTCTATTGTAAAAATTTCACATGAATCTAAAACTGTTTGATTGTACGATGCTTGCCTCATAAAGACAATCAAACTCTATGTTAGATGCTTTTTTTCTTATCCTTGCATCGACCGACTTTGTTTTATACAAATTACACAAAGCTCAAGATCTTTCTCGCAAAAACGTAAGACTGGAAAGTTGTTCATTAGGGTCTAAAATGGTATTACAGAGAATTTGGGGACCTAATTGGAAAGTGAGGTTGACCTTAAATACGAAAAGCACGGATAAGGTCAGTCTGGCCTCTATAAGGCTGCCTTCAATTTAGTCCTGAGAAAAAAACGAATTATTGGGAAATATCATGGATTTTTCAAAAAAAAAAACAAAGCCAAAACATGAAAGTTGTTAGGAACACGTTTTCCTAATTGCCTGTAAAATTTAACTTGGTTCTGACCAAGTTTGTTATATTTTCTGAATTTTACAACTCTTTGGTCAAAATCGGGGCATAGTCTGAACAGTTGGGTCAATTTAACAAAATCCAAACCTTTCGGGTCAGAATTGGATTAAATGTTATAAATGAAATTTGAATTGCACATCTCAAGGTTTCTAAGGCGCCTGAATCTTTACAATCGGACTTCATTTGACAGAGTAATTGAGCGTAAGCATAATCAGTCAAAATTTAAGCTAAAATGAATCAGTGATCCTTCGTGGCTCACTTCTATCTTCATTGGAGATTGTGAATCAAGGCTAATTGGCTCGACTGTGTGTTGAATATGTGTTTGCTAGATGTACGCTAGGCGTGATGCATGATCGACGGGTAGCCTATTGGGAATGACAAAAGTCGAGTTAGGGGTTAATCGATATTGATCATTGTTATATGAATGCATTCCGGTGGGCAGTTATCATTAACCATCGGTCAATGAACCTTAGCCATTAGAGGGTTGGGAAATTGAAATGTGTGACAGCTAAAGGCTGATCTCGAGGCCATTCCGTTGTTTGATTGAGGTGAACTTTGCCGATCGTTTAATTTGAGTGATTGCATGTGAATGACTGAACGGATGGAAATCAACATTATTGACGGTAGCCATGCGAGGCGGTCCAAGGAGGGGGCGGCCGAAGCTCACGAAGGTGGCGATGAAAGATCGATTTTCATTTTAGTCTCAATCTTTGTAACAGCCGGTTTAGATTAGCTATTGAACAAGGTTGGCTTAGATTCTAACAAAAATTGTTTTAGTTAGAAAGACCACTAGAAATCCAAAGAGAACCAACGATAGTTCTTAGCATAGCTCAAGACGCACACTCGATAATGAGGGGATATGGACCATTAGCGACTTTGAGGCTACTTGAATTGAATTAAAGACGCACTTCAGGGTCGGAGTTGATTGTCGGACCTTGGATAAGTGAAAACATAGGATTTCTTGTGGCTTGGTCACGAGGGATGGATCTCCTTATCTAGGATACGTTTAGTCTTTAGAACTCACGTTACTCTCAATAGCCTGCTTCCAAAGCCTCTTGTCTCGAGGCTTAACGACAATGCCATATCTATTCTTTGCCCGACATTCAATCCGGTTTACACCCGACGGGTTGCATGTTTTCTTTTTTTATCGCACTTAGAGTAGCTTGTCTTTCAATTTTATGAAGTGTTTAATTCTCTCACCGCTTTCAATTCATTGTTTGTTAATTTCATTTTCTACGCCAGAATTGGGACTAATTTAGAATGTTAGGAAAATCACAAAAACATATTGCATGATAACTAGAAAATGCCATTGCGACCTTTACGATCAAATGGTGAACGAAATTGCATGATCACTTAGGATACAACTAACTAGTTAGGTATCGAAAGGAAACTAATAAGAATATTATCGTAATCAAGTCCCCTTACATCTCTAGTTGCGCACGAAACGAGAATGAATCTCTCACTTCTTGCTTGGGTTTCTAGCCAACCTCCAACAAAGGCTAGTGCCAAGTACTAATAACACCTAGGCTCATAATAAACAAAATGGTTAATACCACAAAAAATCCCAAACTGATACACTTGTGACAAATTTACCAAAAACTAATTTTTTTTACCACAAAAAACGTTAAGCTGGTACACCAATAACAATTCTAGCTTTCTGTTAGTTTCCGTTAAATTTTACCGTGAAATTGCTAAATTTGATTACACGTAACAATTGATGGGTATGCTAGTTTAGCGTTTTACTCCTCTATTTATCCCAAATTTACCAGTTTGTGAGTTTTCGCGGTATTTATACAATTTAACTAAAGGTAAATTTGTTATAGGTGTACCAATTTTGGGTTTTTGGTGGTCAAAAAATTAGTTTTTGGTGTTTTTGTCACAGGTGTACCAGTTTGAGGTTTTTCGAGATAAAAAAATTGGTTTGGGTAAATTTGTCACGAGTGTATCAGTTTCGTGTTTTTCGTGATATTAATCCTAAAAAAAAATAGGATAGTCGAAAATGCCACGCAAGGTATAAGGCTAGAACGTCTCTATCCTTGGATAGATGAGCCTTTTGGGTTGTCCCTTTTGACGAGCGAGTCGAAATCATGTTTACTCATGTGCTTAAGGGACTGTTTTACATTAGTTCTACAAACTCAACGTCGGCCGCTTTCGTGAAAGTATACATGTTGAACGATTCAAGCAAATCTAGTCTCAAAAAATTATTTTAAACCCTCGCGGGCATGTGACTAGTTCCTATTATAAACCAAACATGGCATTGGAAATCAGACCGGAAATGAGTATTCATTCCAGGCTAATTCTCTTCAACCAAACAAACCCAATGCTACCGTTTTAATGGCAAATGATTGAGTCGCAATCATGCGAGAGATGACGAGGCCCTCGATCCTTGTAGAAGAGTAAAACCTGAGAAGAATTTATTGCAAGTGAAACAATTGTAAATGTTTCCTACATAAATTTCTGATTAATAACTGATGAATCCATTTCATTAATGCACTACCTCTCTCAAGCTATATAAGTTCTCATCTTTAGATCGACTACATCAACAACCTATAAAAAATATCAGACAATTTTCTAGCCCTTCCGTCCCCAAAAGACCATCATGGCAACGCTCAAGAACTTGTCTGCTATCATTATCTTGTTGGTCGTCAACGTGGCAATGCTTCCTAGGGCTACCTTCGCCATAGGCGGAAACCCCACTTGCGCAAAGGGAATGACTGCCAATTGCGGGTCTCGGCTCTTTCAAATCATAGTCTTTGCCCGGACCTTTGCTCCCACCAATGAATGTTGTCGCGAGCTCTTGACGGCGGGGAAGGACTGCCAAAACCAATACGTGAAGTTGATCGTCTCATCCCACAGGCCGATCAAGGGGTCAATCTCCGATCTCTACAAGAGGAGCAATGAGACGTGGAACAAGTGCGTTGCGGCTGCCAAACCTGTGTCCCCTACCGACCTCGCTCATTGAGAGCTATTCTTACTCTGTAGTGCACTAAACGTGTAAAATAAAAAAGATGAAAGAATTGTAATTTTTTCTATTGGATTCTCCTAAGAGTTTTCCCATTTTCTTGTGCCTCTTAAGCCTTGTAGTTAACTATCACCGAAGCGTAAAAGTGGATGAATCATATTTTCAGTGTTCAATTTGCTTAGAAACTTAAAAAATTTTAAAATGATTTGCAAAATACACGCCGTCCCTGAAGTTGTTACATATTTTCGAGTAGAAAAACATAGGCTCACAAGCAAAACTATGAGAAAATGTCACTTTGTTTGTTTGTTTTTGGCGTAGCCTTTTGAATTGAATACCTAAGCAACCGAAAAATCAAATGATGGTTTGATAATCCCACATTCATCTCTACTAACCAAAGATCGAACGCGGACGGTTCGTAATCACCTAATTCGAAATATTAATTAACACACACAAGCACCAAATATAAAAGGCACATAACCTAACGTGAAACTGCAGAGTTGTTCATTAGGATCTGAAATAGTAATCTAGAGAATCCTGGGACCTAAAATTTGATTGATAGGTCGTGTGCTAAAATTGGAGTTTGTTTGCTAGTTTAAATTGGCCCTGCGATCTACGAATAGAATCTGGAAATTCAGAGTTGTGGTATGAAATCCTCTGTTCTGACCCGACCTAGCTCAATTCTCGAATTTTTAAATCATTTTCTTATCAGAATTAGGAAAACAATGTTCTTCATGAAAGTTGTAGAAAAGATTTAGACCTTTCTATTGTAAAAATTTCACATGAATCTAAAACTGTTTGATTGTACGATGCTTGCCTCATAAAGACAATCAAACTCTATGTTAGATGCTTTTTTTCTTATCCTTGCATCGACCGACTTTGTTTTATACAAATTACACAAAGCTCAAGATCTTTCTCGCAAAAACGTAAGACTGGAAAGTTGTTCATTAGGGTCTAAAATGGTATTACAGAGAATTTGGGGACCTAATTGGAAAGTGAGGTTGACCTTAAATACGAAAAGCACGGATAAGGTCAGTCTGGCCTCTATAAGGCTGCCTTCAATTTAGTCCTGAGAAAAAAACGAATTATTGGGAAATATCATGGATTTTTCAAAAAAAAAAACAAAGCCAAAACATGAAAGTTGTTAGGAACACGTTTTCCTAATTGCCTGTAAAATTTAACTTGGTTCTGACCAAGTTTGTTATATTTTCTGAATTTTACAACTCTTTGGTCAAAATCGGGGCATAGTCTGAACAGTTGGGTCAATTTAACAAAATCCAAACCTTTCGGGTCAGAATTGGATTAAATGTTATAAATGAAATTTGAATTGCACATCTCAAGGTTTCTAAGGCGCCTGAATCTTTACAATCGGACTTCATTTGACAGAGTAATTGAGCGTAAGCATAATCAGTCAAAATTTAAGCTAAAATGAATCAGTGATCCTTCGTGGCTCACTTCTATCTTCATTGGAGATTGTGAATCAAGGCTAATTGGCTCGACTGTGTGTTGAATATGTGTTTGCTAGATGTACGCTAGGCGTGATGCATGATCGACGGGTAGCCTATTGGGAATGACAAAAGTCGAGTTAGGGGTTAATCGATATTGATCATTGTTATATGAATGCATTCCGGTGGGCAGTTATCATTAACCATCGGTCAATGAACCTTAGCCATTAGAGGGTTGGGAAATTGAAATGTGTGACAGCTAAAGGCTGATCTCGAGGCCATTCCGTTGTTTGATTGAGGTGAACTTTGCCGATCGTTTAATTTGAGTGATTGCATGTGAATGACTGAACGGATGGAAATCAACATTATTGACGGTAGCCATGCGAGGCGGTCCAAGGAGGGGGCGGCCGAAGCTCACGAAGGTGGCGATGAAAGATCGATTTTCATTTTAGTCTCAATCTTTGTAACAGCCGGTTTAGATTAGCTATTGAACAAGGTTGGCTTAGATTCTAACAAAAATTGTTTTAGTTAGAAAGACCACTAGAAATCCAAAGAGAACCAACGATAGTTCTTAGCATAGCTCAAGACGCACACTCGATAATGAGGGGATATGGACCATTAGCGACTTTGAGGCTACTTGAATTGAATTAAAGACGCACTTCAGGGTCGGAGTTGATTGTCGGACCTTGGATAAGTGAAAACATAGGATTTCTTGTGGCTTGGTCACGAGGGATGGATCTCCTTATCTAGGATACGTTTAGTCTTTAGAACTCACGTTACTCTCAATAGCCTGCTTCCAAAGCCTCTTGTCTCGAGGCTTAACGACAATGCCATATCTATTCTTTGCCCGACATTCAATCCGGTTTACACCCGACGGGTTGCATGTTTTCTTTTTTTATCGCACTTAGAGTAGCTTGTCTTTCAATTTTATGAAGTGTTTAATTCTCTCACCGCTTTCAATTCATTGTTTGTTAATTTCATTTTCTACGCCAGAATTGGGACTAATTTAGAATGTTAGGAAAATCACAAAAACATATTGCATGATAACTAGAAAATGCCATTGCGACCTTTACGATCAAATGGTGAACGAAATTGCATGATCACTTAGGATACAACTAACTAGTTAGGTATCGAAAGGAAACTAATAAGAATATTATCGTAATCAAGTCCCCTTACATCTCTAGTTGCGCACGAAACGAGAATGAATCTCTCACTTCTTGCTTGGGTTTCTAGCCAACCTCCAACAAAGGCTAGTGCCAAGTACTAATAACACCTAGGCTCATAATAAACAAAATGGTTAATACCACAAAAAATCCCAAACTGATACACTTGTGACAAATTTACCAAAAACTAATTTTTTTTACCACAAAAAACGTTAAGCTGGTACACCAATAACAATTCTAGCTTTCTGTTAGTTTCCGTTAAATTTTACCGTGAAATTGCTAAATTTGATTACACGTAACAATTGATGGGTATGCTAGTTTAGCGTTTTACTCCTCTATTTATCCCAAATTTACCAGTTTGTGAGTTTTCGCGGTATTTATACAATTTAACTAAAGGTAAATTTGTTATAGGTGTACCAATTTTGGGTTTTTGGTGGTCAAAAAATTAGTTTTTGGTGTTTTTGTCACAGGTGTACCAGTTTGAGGTTTTTCGAGATAAAAAAATTGGTTTGGGTAAATTTGTCACGAGTGTATCAGTTTCGTGTTTTTCGTGATATTAATCCTAAAAAAAAATAGGATAGTCGAAAATGCCACGCAAGGTATAAGGCTAGAACGTCTCTATCCTTGGATAGATGAGCCTTTTGGGTTGTCCCTTTTGACGAGCGAGTCGAAATCATGTTTACTCATGTGCTTAAGGGACTGTTTTACATTAGTTCTACAAACTCAACGTCGGCCGCTTTCGTGAAAGTATACATGTTGAACGATTCAAGCAAATCTAGTCTCAAAAAATTATTTTAAACCCTCGCGGGCATGTGACTAGTTCCTATTATAAACCAAACATGGCATTGGAAATCAGACCGGAAATGAGTATTCATTCCAGGCTAATTCTCTTCAACCAAACAAACCCAATGCTACCGTTTTAATGGCAAATGATTGAGTCGCAATCATGCGAGAGATGACGAGGCCCTCGATCCTTGTAGAAGAGTAAAACCTGAGAAGAATTTATTGCAAGTGAAACAATTGTAAATGTTTCCTACATAAATTTCTGATTAATAACTGATGAATCCATTTCATTAATGCACTACCTCTCTCAAGCTATATAAGTTCTCATCTTTAGATCGACTACATCAACAACCTATAAAAAATATCAGACAATTTTCTAGCCCTTCCGTCCCCAAAAGACCATCATGGCAACGCTCAAGAACTTGTCTGCTATCATTATCTTGTTGGTCGTCAACGTGGCAATGCTTCCTAGGGCTACCTTCGCCATAGGCGGAAACCCCACTTGCGCAAAGGGAATGACTGCCAATTGCGGGTCTCGGCTCTTTCAAATCATAGTCTTTGCCCGGACCTTTGCTCCCACCAATGAATGTTGTCGCGAGCTCTTGACGGCGGGGAAGGACTGCCAAAACCAATACGTGAAGTTGATCGTCTCATCCCACAGGCCGATCAAGGGGTCAATCTCCGATCTCTACAAGAGGAGCAATGAGACGTGGAACAAGTGCGTTGCGGCTGCCAAACCTGTGTCCCCTACCGACCTCGCTCATTGAGAGCTATTCTTACTCTGTAGTGCACTAAACGTGTAAAATAAAAAAGATGAAAGAATTGTAATTTTTTCTATTGGATTCTCCTAAGAGTTTTCCCATTTTCTTGTGCCTCTTAAGCCTTGTAGTTAACTATCACCGAAGCGTAAAAGTGGATGAATCATATTTTCAGTGTTCAATTTGCTTAGAAACTTAAAAAATTTTAAAATGATTTGCAAAATACACGCCGTCCCTGAAGTTGTTACATATTTTCGAGTAGAAAAACATAGGCTCACAAGCAAAACTATGAGAAAATGTCACTTTGTTTGTTTGTTTTTGGCGTAGCCTTTTGAATTGAATACCTAAGCAACCGAAAAATCAAATGATGGTTTGATAATCCCACATTCATCTCTACTAACCAAAGATCGAACGCGGACGGTTCGTAATCACCTAATTCGAAATATTAATTAACACACACAAGCACCAAATATAAAAGGCACATAACCTAACGTGAAACTGCAGAGTTGTTCATTAGGATCTGAAATAGTAATCTAGAGAATCCTGGGACCTAAAATTTGATTGATAGGTCGTGTGCTAAAATTGGAGTTTGTTTGCTAGTTTAAATTGGCCCTGCGATCTACGAATAGAATCTGGAAATTCAGAGTTGTGGTATGAAATCCTCTGTTCTGACCCGACCTAGCTCAATTCTCGAATTTTTAAATCATTTTCTTATCAGAATTAGGAAAACAATGTTCTTCATGAAAGTTGTAGAAAAGATTTAGACCTTTCTATTGTAAAAATTTCACATGAATCTAAAACTGTTTGATTGTACGATGCTTGCCTCATAAAGACAATCAAACTCTATGTTAGATGCTTTTTTTCTTATCCTTGCATCGACCGACTTTGTTTTATACAAATTACACAAAGCTCAAGATCTTTCTCGCAAAAACGTAAGACTGGAAAGTTGTTCATTAGGGTCTAAAATGGTATTACAGAGAATTTGGGGACCTAATTGGAAAGTGAGGTTGACCTTAAATACGAAAAGCACGGATAAGGTCAGTCTGGCCTCTATAAGGCTGCCTTCAATTTAGTCCTGAGAAAAAAACGAATTATTGGGAAATATCATGGATTTTTCAAAAAAAAAAACAAAGCCAAAACATGAAAGTTGTTAGGAACACGTTTTCCTAATTGCCTGTAAAATTTAACTTGGTTCTGACCAAGTTTGTTATATTTTCTGAATTTTACAACTCTTTGGTCAAAATCGGGGCATAGTCTGAACAGTTGGGTCAATTTAACAAAATCCAAACCTTTCGGGTCAGAATTGGATTAAATGTTATAAATGAAATTTGAATTGCACATCTCAAGGTTTCTAAGGCGCCTGAATCTTTACAATCGGACTTCATTTGACAGAGTAATTGAGCGTAAGCATAATCAGTCAAAATTTAAGCTAAAATGAATCAGTGATCCTTCGTGGCTCACTTCTATCTTCATTGGAGATTGTGAATCAAGGCTAATTGGCTCGACTGTGTGTTGAATATGTGTTTGCTAGATGTACGCTAGGCGTGATGCATGATCGACGGGTAGCCTATTGGGAATGACAAAAGTCGAGTTAGGGGTTAATCGATATTGATCATTGTTATATGAATGCATTCCGGTGGGCAGTTATCATTAACCATCGGTCAATGAACCTTAGCCATTAGAGGGTTGGGAAATTGAAATGTGTGACAGCTAAAGGCTGATCTCGAGGCCATTCCGTTGTTTGATTGAGGTGAACTTTGCCGATCGTTTAATTTGAGTGATTGCATGTGAATGACTGAACGGATGGAAATCAACATTATTGACGGTAGCCATGCGAGGCGGTCCAAGGAGGGGGCGGCCGAAGCTCACGAAGGTGGCGATGAAAGATCGATTTTCATTTTAGTCTCAATCTTTGTAACAGCCGGTTTAGATTAGCTATTGAACAAGGTTGGCTTAGATTCTAACAAAAATTGTTTTAGTTAGAAAGACCACTAGAAATCCAAAGAGAACCAACGATAGTTCTTAGCATAGCTCAAGACGCACACTCGATAATGAGGGGATATGGACCATTAGCGACTTTGAGGCTACTTGAATTGAATTAAAGACGCACTTCAGGGTCGGAGTTGATTGTCGGACCTTGGATAAGTGAAAACATAGGATTTCTTGTGGCTTGGTCACGAGGGATGGATCTCCTTATCTAGGATACGTTTAGTCTTTAGAACTCACGTTACTCTCAATAGCCTGCTTCCAAAGCCTCTTGTCTCGAGGCTTAACGACAATGCCATATCTATTCTTTGCCCGACATTCAATCCGGTTTACACCCGACGGGTTGCATGTTTTCTTTTTTTATCGCACTTAGAGTAGCTTGTCTTTCAATTTTATGAAGTGTTTAATTCTCTCACCGCTTTCAATTCATTGTTTGTTAATTTCATTTTCTACGCCAGAATTGGGACTAATTTAGAATGTTAGGAAAATCACAAAAACATATTGCATGATAACTAGAAAATGCCATTGCGACCTTTACGATCAAATGGTGAACGAAATTGCATGATCACTTAGGATACAACTAACTAGTTAGGTATCGAAAGGAAACTAATAAGAATATTATCGTAATCAAGTCCCCTTACATCTCTAGTTGAGCACGAAACGAGAATGAATCTCTCACTTCTTGCTTGGGTTTCTAGCCAACCTCCAACAAAGGCTAGTGCCAAGTACTAATAACACCTAGGCTCATAATAAACAAAATGGTTAATACCACAAAAAATCCCAAACTGATACACTTGTGACAAATTTACCAAAAACTAATTTTTTTTACCACAAAAAACGTTAAGCTGGTACACCAATAACAATTCTAGCTTTCTGTTAGTTTCCGTTAAATTTTACCGTGAAATTGCTAAATTTGATTACACGTAACAATTGATGGGTATGCTAGTTTAGCGTTTTACTCCTCTATTTATCCCAAATTTACCAGTTTGTGAGTTTTCGCGGTATTTATACAATTTAACTAAAGGTAAATTTGTTATAGGTGTACCAATTTTGGGTTTTTGGTGGTCAAAAAATTAGTTTTTGGTGTTTTTGTCACAGGTGTACCAGTTTGAGGTTTTTCGAGATAAAAAAATTGGTTTGGGTAAATTTGTCACGAGTGTATCAGTTTCGTGTTTTTCGTGATATTAATCCTAAAAAAAAATAGGATAGTCGAAAATGCCACGCAAGGTATAAGGCTAGAACGTCTCTATCCTTGGATAGATGAGCCTTTTGGGTTGTCCCTTTTGACGAGCGAGTCGAAATCATGTTTACTCATGTGCTTAAGGGACTGTTTTACATTAGTTCTACAAACTCAACGTCGGCCGCTTTCGTGAAAGTATACATGTTGAACGATTCAAGCAAATCTAGTCTCAAAAAATTATTTTAAACCCTCGCGGGCATGTGACTAGTTCCTATTATAAACCAAACATGGCATTGGAAATCAGACCGGAAATGAGTATTCATTCCAGGCTAATTCTCTTCAACCAAACAAACCCAATGCTACCGTTTTAATGGCAAATGATTGAGTCGCAATCATGCGAGAGATGACGAGGCCCTCGATCCTTGTAGAAGAGTAAAACCTGAGAAGAATTTATTGCAAGTGAAACAATTGTAAATGTTTCCTACATAAATTTCTGATTAATAACTGATGAATCCATTTCATTAATGCACTACCTCTCTCAAGCTATATAAGTTCTCATCTTTAGATCGACTACATCAACAACCTATAAAAAATATCAGACAATTTTCTAGCCCTTCCGTCCCCAAAAGACCATCATGGCAACGCTCAAGAACTTGTCTGCTATCATTATCTTGTTGGTCGTCAACGTGGCAATGCTTCCTAGGGCTACCTTCGCCATAGGCGGAAACCCCACTTGCGCAAAGGGAATGACTGCCAATTGCGGGTCTCGGCTCTTTCAAATCATAGTCTTTGCCCGGACCTTTGCTCCCACCAATGAATGTTGTCGCGAGCTCTTGACGGCGGGGAAGGACTGCCAAAACCAATACGTGAAGTTGATCGTCTCATCCCACAGGCCGATCAAGGGGTCAATCTCCGATCTCTACAAGAGGAGCAATGAGACGTGGAACAAGTGCGTTGCGGCTGCCAAACCTGTGTCCCCTACCGACCTCGCTCATTGAGAGCTATTCTTACTCTGTAGTGCACTAAACGTGTAAAATAAAAAAGATGAAAGAATTGTAATTTTTTCTATTGGATTCTCCTAAGAGTTTTCCCATTTTCTTGTGCCTCTTAAGCCTTGTAGTTAACTATCACCGAAGCGTAAAAGTGGATGAATCATATTTTCAGTGTTCAATTTGCTTAGAAACTTAAAAAATTTTAAAATGATTTGCAAAATACACGCCGTCCCTGAAGTTGTTACATATTTTCGAGTAGAAAAACATAGGCTCACAAGCAAAACTATGAGAAAATGTCACTTTGTTTGTTTGTTTTTGGCGTAGCCTTTTGAATTGAATACCTAAGCAACCGAAAAATCAAATGATGGTTTGATAATCCCACATTCATCTCTACTAACCAAAGATCGAACGCGGACGGTTCGTAATCACCTAATTCGAAATATTAATTAACACACACAAGCACCAAATATAAAAGGCACATAACCTAACGTGAAACTGCAGAGTTGTTCATTAGGATCTGAAATAGTAATCTAGAGAATCCTGGGACCTAAAATTTGATTGATAGGTCGTGTGCTAAAATTGGAGTTTGTTTGCTAGTTTAAATTGGCCCTGCGATCTACGAATAGAATCTGGAAATTCAGAGTTGTGGTATGAAATCCTCTGTTCTGACCCGACCTAGCTCAATTCTCGAATTTTTAAATCATTTTCTTATCAGAATTAGGAAAACAATGTTCTTCATGAAAGTTGTAGAAAAGATTTAGACCTTTCTATTGTAAAAATTTCACATGAATCTAAAACTGTTTGATTGTACGATGCTTGCCTCATAAAGACAATCAAACTCTATGTTAGATGCTTTTTTTCTTATCCTTGCATCGACCGACTTTGTTTTATACAAATTACACAAAGCTCAAGATCTTTCTCGCAAAAACGTAAGACTGGAAAGTTGTTCATTAGGGTCTAAAATGGTATTACAGAGAATTTGGGGACCTAATTGGAAAGTGAGGTTGACCTTAAATACGAAAAGCACGGATAAGGTCAGTCTGGCCTCTATAAGGCTGCCTTCAATTTAGTCCTGAGAAAAAAACGAATTATTGGGAAATATCATGGATTTTTCAAAAAAAAAAACAAAGCCAAAACATGAAAGTTGTTAGGAACACGTTTTCCTAATTGCCTGTAAAATTTAACTTGGTTCTGACCAAGTTTGTTATATTTTCTGAATTTTACAACTCTTTGGTCAAAATCGGGGCATAGTCTGAACAGTTGGGTCAATTTAACAAAATCCAAACCTTTCGGGTCAGAATTGGATTAAATGTTATAAATGAAATTTGAATTGCACATCTCAAGGTTTCTAAGGCGCCTGAATCTTTACAATCGGACTTCATTTGACAGAGTAATTGAGCGTAAGCATAATCAGTCAAAATTTAAGCTAAAATGAATCAGTGATCCTTCGTGGCTCACTTCTATCTTCATTGGAGATTGTGAATCAAGGCTAATTGGCTCGACTGTGTGTTGAATATGTGTTTGCTAGATGTACGCTAGGCGTGATGCATGATCGACGGGTAGCCTATTGGGAATGACAAAAGTCGAGTTAGGGGTTAATCGATATTGATCATTGTTATATGAATGCATTCCGGTGGGCAGTTATCATTAACCATCGGTCAATGAACCTTAGCCATTAGAGGGTTGGGAAATTGAAATGTGTGACAGCTAAAGGCTGATCTCGAGGCCATTCCGTTGTTTGATTGAGGTGAACTTTGCCGATCGTTTAATTTGAGTGATTGCATGTGAATGACTGAACGGATGGAAATCAACATTATTGACGGTAGCCATGCGAGGCGGTCCAAGGAGGGGGCGGCCGAAGCTCACGAAGGTGGCGATGAAAGATCGATTTTCATTTTAGTCTCAATCTTTGTAACAGCCGGTTTAGATTAGCTATTGAACAAGGTTGGCTTAGATTCTAACAAAAATTGTTTTAGTTAGAAAGACCACTAGAAATCCAAAGAGAACCAACGATAGTTCTTAGCATAGCTCAAGACGCACACTCGATAATGAGGGGATATGGACCATTAGCGACTTTGAGGCTACTTGAATTGAATTAAAGACGCACTTCAGGGTCGGAGTTGATTGTCGGACCTTGGATAAGTGAAAACATAGGATTTCTTGTGGCTTGGTCACGAGGGATGGATCTCCTTATCTAGGATACGTTTAGTCTTTAGAACTCACGTTACTCTCAATAGCCTGCTTCCAAAGCCTCTTGTCTCGAGGCTTAACGACAATGCCATATCTATTCTTTGCCCGACATTCAATCCGGTTTACACCCGACGGGTTGCATGTTTTCTTTTTTTATCGCACTTAGAGTAGCTTGTCTTTCAATTTTATGAAGTGTTTAATTCTCTCACCGCTTTCAATTCATTGTTTGTTAATTTCATTTTCTACGCCAGAATTGGGACTAATTTAGAATGTTAGGAAAATCACAAAAACATATTGCATGATAACTAGAAAATGCCATTGCGACCTTTACGATCAAATGGTGAACGAAATTGCATGATCACTTAGGATACAACTAACTAGTTAGGTATCGAAAGGAAACTAATAAGAATATTATCGTAATCAAGTCCCCTTACATCTCTAGTTGCGCACGAAACGAGAATGAATCTCTCACTTCTTGCTTGGGTTTCTAGCCAACCTCCAACAAAGGCTAGTGCCAAGTACTAATAACACCTAGGCTCATAATAAACAAAATGGTTAATACCACAAAAAATCCCAAACTGATACACTTGTGACAAATTTACCAAAAACTAATTTTTTTTACCACAAAAAACGTTAAGCTGGTACACCAATAACAATTCTAGCTTTCTGTTAGTTTCCGTTAAATTTTACCGTGAAATTGCTAAATTTGATTACACGTAACAATTGATGGGTATGCTAGTTTAGCGTTTTACTCCTCTATTTATCCCAAATTTACCAGTTTGTGAGTTTTCGCGGTATTTATACAATTTAACTAAAGGTAAATTTGTTATAGGTGTACCAATTTTGGGTTTTTGGTGGTCAAAAAATTAGTTTTTGGTGTTTTTGTCACAGGTGTACCAGTTTGAGGTTTTTCGAGATAAAAAAATTGGTTTGGGTAAATTTGTCACGAGTGTATCAGTTTCGTGTTTTTCGTGATATTAATCCTAAAAAAAAATAGGATAGTCGAAAATGCCACGCAAGGTATAAGGCTAGAACGTCTCTATCCTTGGATAGATGAGCCTTTTGGGTTGTCCCTTTTGACGAGCGAGTCGAAATCATGTTTACTCATGTGCTTAAGGGACTGTTTTACATTAGTTCTACAAACTCAACGTCGGCCGCTTTCGTGAAAGTATACATGTTGAACGATTCAAGCAAATCTAGTCTCAAAAAATTATTTTAAACCCTCGCGGGCATGTGACTAGTTCCTATTATAAACCAAACATGGCATTGGAAATCAGACCGGAAATGAGTATTCATTCCAGGCTAATTCTCTTCAACCAAACAAACCCAATGCTACCGTTTTAATGGCAAATGATTGAGTCGCAATCATGCGAGAGATGACGAGGCCCTCGATCCTTGTAGAAGAGTAAAACCTGAGAAGAATTTATTGCAAGTGAAACAATTGTAAATGTTTCCTACATAAATTTCTGATTAATAACTGATGAATCCATTTCATTAATGCACTACCTCTCTCAAGCTATATAAGTTCTCATCTTTAGATCGACTACATCAACAACCTATAAAAAATATCAGACAATTTTCTAGCCCTTCCGTCCCCAAAAGACCATCATGGCAACGCTCAAGAACTTGTCTGCTATCATTATCTTGTTGGTCGTCAACGTGGCAATGCTTCCTAGGGCTACCTTCGCCATAGGCGGAAACCCCACTTGCGCAAAGGGAATGACTGCCAATTGCGGGTCTCGGCTCTTTCAAATCATAGTCTTTGCCCGGACCTTTGCTCCCACCAATGAATGTTGTCGCGAGCTCTTGACGGCGGGGAAGGACTGCCAAAACCAATACGTGAAGTTGATCGTCTCATCCCACAGGCCGATCAAGGGGTCAATCTCCGATCTCTACAAGAGGAGCAATGAGACGTGGAACAAGTGCGTTGCGGCTGCCAAACCTGTGTCCCCTACCGACCTCGCTCATTGAGAGCTATTCTTACTCTGTAGTGCACTAAACGTGTAAAATAAAAAAGATGAAAGAATTGTAATTTTTTCTATTGGATTCTCCTAAGAGTTTTCCCATTTTCTTGTGCCTCTTAAGCCTTGTAGTTAACTATCACCGAAGCGTAAAAGTGGATGAATCATATTTTCAGTGTTCAATTTGCTTAGAAACTTAAAAAATTTTAAAATGATTTGCAAAATACACGCCGTCCCTGAAGTTGTTACATATTTTCGAGTAGAAAAACATAGGCTCACAAGCAAAACTATGAGAAAATGTCACTTTGTTTGTTTGTTTTTGGCGTAGCCTTTTGAATTGAATACCTAAGCAACCGAAAAATCAAATGATGGTTTGATAATCCCACATTCATCTCTACTAACCAAAGATCGAACGCGGACGGTTCGTAATCACCTAATTCGAAATATTAATTAACACACACAAGCACCAAATATAAAAGGCACATAACCTAACGTGAAACTGCAGAGTTGTTCATTAGGATCTGAAATAGTAATCTAGAGAATCCTGGGACCTAAAATTTGATTGATAGGTCGTGTGCTAAAATTGGAGTTTGTTTGCTAGTTTAAATTGGCCCTGCGATCTACGAATAGAATCTGGAAATTCAGAGTTGTGGTATGAAATCCTCTGTTCTGACCCGACCTAGCTCAATTCTCGAATTTTTAAATCATTTTCTTATCAGAATTAGGAAAACAATGTTCTTCATGAAAGTTGTAGAAAAGATTTAGACCTTTCTATTGTAAAAATTTCACATGAATCTAAAACTGTTTGATTGTACGATGCTTGCCTCATAAAGACAATCAAACTCTATGTTAGATGCTTTTTTTCTTATCCTTGCATCGACCGACTTTGTTTTATACAAATTACACAAAGCTCAAGATCTTTCTCGCAAAAACGTAAGACTGGAAAGTTGTTCATTAGGGTCTAAAATGGTATTACAGAGAATTTGGGGACCTAATTGGAAAGTGAGGTTGACCTTAAATACGAAAAGCACGGATAAGGTCAGTCTGGCCTCTATAAGGCTGCCTTCAATTTAGTCCTGAGAAAAAAACGAATTATTGGGAAATATCATGGATTTTTCAAAAAAAAAAACAAAGCCAAAACATGAAAGTTGTTAGGAACACGTTTTCCTAATTGCCTGTAAAATTTAACTTGGTTCTGACCAAGTTTGTTATATTTTCTGAATTTTACAACTCTTTGGTCAAAATCGGGGCATAGTCTGAACAGTTGGGTCAATTTAACAAAATCCAAACCTTTCGGGTCAGAATTGGATTAAATGTTATAAATGAAATTTGAATTGCACATCTCAAGGTTTCTAAGGCGCCTGAATCTTTACAATCGGACTTCATTTGACAGAGTAATTGAGCGTAAGCATAATCAGTCAAAATTTAAGCTAAAATGAATCAGTGATCCTTCGTGGCTCACTTCTATCTTCATTGGAGATTGTGAATCAAGGCTAATTGGCTCGACTGTGTGTTGAATATGTGTTTGCTAGATGTACGCTAGGCGTGATGCATGATCGACGGGTAGCCTATTGGGAATGACAAAAGTCGAGTTAGGGGTTAATCGATATTGATCATTGTTATATGAATGCATTCCGGTGGGCAGTTATCATTAACCATCGGTCAATGAACCTTAGCCATTAGAGGGTTGGGAAATTGAAATGTGTGACAGCTAAAGGCTGATCTCGAGGCCATTCCGTTGTTTGATTGAGGTGAACTTTGCCGATCGTTTAATTTGAGTGATTGCATGTGAATGACTGAACGGATGGAAATCAACATTATTGACGGTAGCCATGCGAGGCGGTCCAAGGAGGGGGCGGCCGAAGCTCACGAAGGTGGCGATGAAAGATCGATTTTCATTTTAGTCTCAATCTTTGTAACAGCCGGTTTAGATTAGCTATTGAACAAGGTTGGCTTAGATTCTAACAAAAATTGTTTTAGTTAGAAAGACCACTAGAAATCCAAAGAGAACCAACGATAGTTCTTAGCATAGCTCAAGACGCACACTCGATAATGAGGGGATATGGACCATTAGCGACTTTGAGGCTACTTGAATTGAATTAAAGACGCACTTCAGGGTCGGAGTTGATTGTCGGACCTTGGATAAGTGAAAACATAGGATTTCTTGTGGCTTGGTCACGAGGGATGGATCTCCTTATCTAGGATACGTTTAGTCTTTAGAACTCACGTTACTCTCAATAGCCTGCTTCCAAAGCCTCTTGTCTCGAGGCTTAACGACAATGCCATATCTATTCTTTGCCCGACATTCAATCCGGTTTACACCCGACGGGTTGCATGTTTTCTTTTTTTATCGCACTTAGAGTAGCTTGTCTTTCAATTTTATGAAGTGTTTAATTCTCTCACCGCTTTCAATTCATTGTTTGTTAATTTCATTTTCTACGCCAGAATTGGGACTAATTTAGAATGTTAGGAAAATCACAAAAACATATTGCATGATAACTAGAAAATGCCATTGCGACCTTTACGATCAAATGGTGAACGAAATTGCATGATCACTTAGGATACAACTAACTAGTTAGGTATCGAAAGGAAACTAATAAGAATATTATCGTAATCAAGTCCCCTTACATCTCTAGTTGCGCACGAAACGAGAATGAATCTCTCACTTCTTGCTTGGGTTTCTAGCCAACCTCCAACAAAGGCTAGTGCCAAGTACTAATAACACCTAGGCTCATAATAAACAAAATGGTTAATACCACAAAAAATCCCAAACTGATACACTTGTGACAAATTTACCAAAAACTAATTTTTTTTACCACAAAAAACGTTAAGCTGGTACACCAATAACAATTCTAGCTTTCTGTTAGTTTCCGTTAAATTTTACCGTGAAATTGCTAAATTTGATTACACGTAACAATTGATGGGTATGCTAGTTTAGCGTTTTACTCCTCTATTTATCCCAAATTTACCAGTTTGTGAGTTTTCGCGGTATTTATACAATTTAACTAAAGGTAAATTTGTTATAGGTGTACCAATTTTGGGTTTTTGGTGGTCAAAAAATTAGTTTTTGGTGTTTTTGTCACAGGTGTACCAGTTTGAGGTTTTTCGAGATAAAAAAATTGGTTTGGGTAAATTTGTCACGAGTGTATCAGTTTCGTGTTTTTCGTGATATTAATCCTAAAAAAAAATAGGATAGTCGAAAATGCCACGCAAGGTATAAGGCTAGAACGTCTCTATCCTTGGATAGATGAGCCTTTTGGGTTGTCCCTTTTGACGAGCGAGTCGAAATCATGTTTACTCATGTGCTTAAGGGACTGTTTTACATTAGTTCTACAAACTCAACGTCGGCCGCTTTCGTGAAAGTATACATGTTGAACGATTCAAGCAAATCTAGTCTCAAAAAATTATTTTAAACCCTCGCGGGCATGTGACTAGTTCCTATTATAAACCAAACATGGCATTGGAAATCAGACCGGAAATGAGTATTCATTCCAGGCTAATTCTCTTCAACCAAACAAACCCAATGCTACCGTTTTAATGGCAAATGATTGAGTCGCAATCATGCGAGAGATGACGAGGCCCTCGATCCTTGTAGAAGAGTAAAACCTGAGAAGAATTTATTGCAAGTGAAACAATTGTAAATGTTTCCTACATAAATTTCTGATTAATAACTGATGAATCCATTTCATTAATGCACTACCTCTCTCAAGCTATATAAGTTCTCATCTTTAGATCGACTACATCAACAACCTATAAAAAATATCAGACAATTTTCTAGCCCTTCCGTCCCCAAAAGACCATCATGGCAACGCTCAAGAACTTGTCTGCTATCATTATCTTGTTGGTCGTCAACGTGGCAATGCTTCCTAGGGCTACCTTCGCCATAGGCGGAAACCCCACTTGCGCAAAGGGAATGACTGCCAATTGCGGGTCTCGGCTCTTTCAAATCATAGTCTTTGCCCGGACCTTTGCTCCCACCAATGAATGTTGTCGCGAGCTCTTGACGGCGGGGAAGGACTGCCAAAACCAATACGTGAAGTTGATCGTCTCATCCCACAGGCCGATCAAGGGGTCAATCTCCGATCTCTACAAGAGGAGCAATGAGACGTGGAACAAGTGCGTTGCGGCTGCCAAACCTGTGTCCCCTACCGACCTCGCTCATTGAGAGCTATTCTTACTCTGTAGTGCACTAAACGTGTAAAATAAAAAAGATGAAAGAATTGTAATTTTTTCTATTGGATTCTCCTAAGAGTTTTCCCATTTTCTTGTGCCTCTTAAGCCTTGTAGTTAACTATCACCGAAGCGTAAAAGTGGATGAATCATATTTTCAGTGTTCAATTTGCTTAGAAACTTAAAAAATTTTAAAATGATTTGCAAAATACACGCCGTCCCTGAAGTTGTTACATATTTTCGAGTAGAAAAACATAGGCTCACAAGCAAAACTATGAGAAAATGTCACTTTGTTTGTTTGTTTTTGGCGTAGCCTTTTGAATTGAATACCTAAGCAACCGAAAAATCAAATGATGGTTTGATAATCCCACATTCATCTCTACTAACCAAAGATCGAACGCGGACGGTTCGTAATCACCTAATTCGAAATATTAATTAACACACACAAGCACCAAATATAAAAGGCACATAACCTAACGTGAAACTGCAGAGTTGTTCATTAGGATCTGAAATAGTAATCTAGAGAATCCTGGGACCTAAAATTTGATTGATAGGTCGTGTGCTAAAATTGGAGTTTGTTTGCTAGTTTAAATTGGCCCTGCGATCTACGAATAGAATCTGGAAATTCAGAGTTGTGGTATGAAATCCTCTGTTCTGACCCGACCTAGCTCAATTCTCGAATTTTTAAATCATTTTCTTATCAGAATTAGGAAAACAATGTTCTTCATGAAAGTTGTAGAAAAGATTTAGACCTTTCTATTGTAAAAATTTCACATGAATCTAAAACTGTTTGATTGTACGATGCTTGCCTCATAAAGACAATCAAACTCTATGTTAGATGCTTTTTTTCTTATCCTTGCATCGACCGACTTTGTTTTATACAAATTACACAAAGCTCAAGATCTTTCTCGCAAAAACGTAAGACTGGAAAGTTGTTCATTAGGGTCTAAAATGGTATTACAGAGAATTTGGGGACCTAATTGGAAAGTGAGGTTGACCTTAAATACGAAAAGCACGGATAAGGTCAGTCTGGCCTCTATAAGGCTGCCTTCAATTTAGTCCTGAGAAAAAAACGAATTATTGGGAAATATCATGGATTTTTCAAAAAAAAAAAAAACAAAGCCAAAACATGAAAGTTGTTAGGAACACGTTTTCCTAATTGCCTGTAAAATTTAACTTGGTTCTGACCAAGTTTGTTATATTTTCTGAATTTTACAACTCTTTGGTCAAAATCGGGGCATAGTCTGAACAGTTGGGTCAATTTAACAAAATCCAAACCTTTCGGGTCAGAATTGGATTAAATGTTATAAATGAAATTTGAATTGCACATCTCAAGGTTTCTAAGGCGCCTGAATCTTTACAATCGGACTTCATTTGACAGAGTAATTGAGCGTAAGCATAATCAGTCAAAATTTAAGCTAAAATGAATCAGTGATCCTTCGTGGCTCACTTCTATCTTCATTGGAGATTGTGAATCAAGGCTAATTGGCTCGACTGTGTGTTGAATATGTGTTTGCTAGATGTACGCTAGGCGTGATGCATGATCGACGGGTAGCCTATTGGGAATGACAAAAGTCGAGTTAGGGGTTAATCGATATTGATCATTGTTATATGAATGCATTCCGGTGGGCAGTTATCATTAACCATCGGTCAATGAACCTTAGCCATTAGAGGGTTGGGAAATTGAAATGTGTGACAGCTAAAGGCTGATCTCGAGGCCATTCCGTTGTTTGATTGAGGTGAACTTTGCCGATCGTTTAATTTGAGTGATTGCATGTGAATGACTGAACGGATGGAAATCAACATTATTGACGGTAGCCATGCGAGGCGGTCCAAGGAGGGGGCGGCCGAAGCTCACGAAGGTGGCGATGAAAGATCGATTTTCATTTTAGTCTCAATCTTTGTAACAGCCGGTTTAGATTAGCTATTGAACAAGGTTGGCTTAGATTCTAACAAAAATTGTTTTAGTTAGAAAGACCACTAGAAATCCAAAGAGAACCAACGATAGTTCTTAGCATAGCTCAAGACGCACACTCGATAATGAGGGGATATGGACCATTAGCGACTTTGAGGCTACTTGAATTGAATTAAAGACGCACTTCAGGGTCGGAGTTGATTGTCGGACCTTGGATAAGTGAAAACATAGGATTTCTTGTGGCTTGGTCACGAGGGATGGATCTCCTTATCTAGGATACGTTTAGTCTTTAGAACTCACGTTACTCTCAATAGCCTGCTTCCAAAGCCTCTTGTCTCGAGGCTTAACGACAATGCCATATCTATTCTTTGCCCGACATTCAATCCGGTTTACACCCGACGGGTTGCATGTTTTCTTTTTTTATCGCACTTAGAGTAGCTTGTCTTTCAATTTTATGAAGTGTTTAATTCTCTCACCGCTTTCAATTCATTGTTTGTTAATTTCATTTTCTACGCCAGAATTGGGACTAATTTAGAATGTTAGGAAAATCACAAAAACATATTGCATGATAACTAGAAAATGCCATTGCGACCTTTACGATCAAATGGTGAACGAAATTGCATGATCACTTAGGATACAACTAACTAGTTAGGTATCGAAAGGAAACTAATAAGAATATTATCGTAATCAAGTCCCCTTACATCTCTAGTTGCGCACGAAACGAGAATGAATCTCTCACTTCTTGCTTGGGTTTCTAGCCAACCTCCAACAAAGGCTAGTGCCAAGTACTAATAACACCTAGGCTCATAATAAACAAAATGGTTAATACCACAAAAAATCCCAAACTGATACACTTGTGACAAATTTACCAAAAACTAATTTTTTTTACCACAAAAAACGTTAAGCTGGTACACCAATAACAATTCTAGCTTTCTGTTAGTTTCCGTTAAATTTTACCGTGAAATTGCTAAATTTGATTACACGTAACAATTGATGGGTATGCTAGTTTAGCGTTTTACTCCTCTATTTATCCCAAATTTACCAGTTTGTGAGTTTTCGCGGTATTTATACAATTTAACTAAAGGTAAATTTGTTATAGGTGTACCAATTTTGGGTTTTTGGTGGTCAAAAAATTAGTTTTTGGTGTTTTTGTCACAGGTGTACCAGTTTGAGGTTTTTCGAGATAAAAAAATTGGTTTGGGTAAATTTGTCACGAGTGTATCAGTTTCGTGTTTTTCGTGATATTAATCCTAAAAAAAAATAGGATAGTCGAAAATGCCACGCAAGGTATAAGGCTAGAACGTCTCTATCCTTGGATAGATGAGCCTTTTGGGTTGTCCCTTTTGACGAGCGAGTCGAAATCATGTTTACTCATGTGCTTAAGGGACTGTTTTACATTAGTTCTACAAACTCAACGTCGGCCGCTTTCGTGAAAGTATACATGTTGAACGATTCAAGCAAATCTAGTCTCAAAAAATTATTTTAAACCCTCGCGGGCATGTGACTAGTTCCTATTATAAACCAAACATGGCATTGGAAATCAGACCGGAAATGAGTATTCATTCCAGGCTAATTCTCTTCAACCAAACAAACCCAATGCTACCGTTTTAATGGCAAATGATTGAGTCGCAATCATGCGAGAGATGACGAGGCCCTCGATCCTTGTAGAAGAGTAAAACCTGAGAAGAATTTATTGCAAGTGAAACAATTGTAAATGTTTCCTACATAAATTTCTGATTAATAACTGATGAATCCATTTCATTAATGCACTACCTCTCTCAAGCTATATAAGTTCTCATCTTTAGATCGACTACATCAACAACCTATAAAAAATATCAGACAATTTTCTAGCCCTTCCGTCCCCAAAAGACCATCATGGCAACGCTCAAGAACTTGTCTGCTATCATTATCTTGTTGGTCGTCAACGTGGCAATGCTTCCTAGGGCTACCTTCGCCATAGGCGGAAACCCCACTTGCGCAAAGGGAATGACTGCCAATTGCGGGTCTCGGCTCTTTCAAATCATAGTCTTTGCCCGGACCTTTGCTCCCACCAATGAATGTTGTCGCGAGCTCTTGACGGCGGGGAAGGACTGCCAAAACCAATACGTGAAGTTGATCGTCTCATCCCACAGGCCGATCAAGGGGTCAATCTCCGATCTCTACAAGAGGAGCAATGAGACGTGGAACAAGTGCGTTGCGGCTGCCAAACCTGTGTCCCCTACCGACCTCGCTCATTGAGAGCTATTCTTACTCTGTAGTGCACTAAACGTGTAAAATAAAAAAGATGAAAGAATTGTAATTTTTTCTATTGGATTCTCCTAAGAGTTTTCCCATTTTCTTGTGCCTCTTAAGCCTTGTAGTTAACTATCACCGAAGCGTAAAAGTGGATGAATCATATTTTCAGTGTTCAATTTGCTTAGAAACTTAAAAAATTTTAAAATGATTTGCAAAATACACGCCGTCCCTGAAGTTGTTACATATTTTCGAGTAGAAAAACATAGGCTCACAAGCAAAACTATGAGAAAATGTCACTTTGTTTGTTTGTTTTTGGCGTAGCCTTTTGAATTGAATACCTAAGCAACCGAAAAATCAAATGATGGTTTGATAATCCCACATTCATCTCTACTAACCAAAGATCGAACGCGGACGGTTCGTAATCACCTAATTCGAAATATTAATTAACACACACAAGCACCAAATATAAAAGGCACATAACCTAACGTGAAACTGCAGAGTTGTTCATTAGGATCTGAAATAGTAATCTAGAGAATCCTGGGACCTAAAATTTGATTGATAGGTCGTGTGCTAAAATTGGAGTTTGTTTGCTAGTTTAAATTGGCCCTGCGATCTACGAATAGAATCTGGAAATTCAGAGTTGTGGTATGAAATCCTCTGTTCTGACCCGACCTAGCTCAATTCTCGAATTTTTAAATCATTTTCTTATCAGAATTAGGAAAACAATGTTCTTCATGAAAGTTGTAGAAAAGATTTAGACCTTTCTATTGTAAAAATTTCACATGAATCTAAAACTGTTTGATTGTACGATGCTTGCCTCATAAAGACAATCAAACTCTATGTTAGATGCTTTTTTTCTTATCCTTGCATCGACCGACTTTGTTTTATACAAATTACACAAAGCTCAAGATCTTTCTCGCAAAAACGTAAGACTGGAAAGTTGTTCATTAGGGTCTAAAATGGTATTACAGAGAATTTGGGGACCTAATTGGAAAGTGAGGTTGACCTTAAATACGAAAAGCACGGATAAGGTCAGTCTGGCCTCTATAAGGCTGCCTTCAATTTAGTCCTGAGAAAAAAACGAATTATTGGGAAATATCATGGATTTTTCAAAAAAAAAAACAAAGCCAAAACATGAAAGTTGTTAGGAACACGTTTTCCTAATTGCCTGTAAAATTTAACTTGGTTCTGACCAAGTTTGTTATATTTTCTGAATTTTACAACTCTTTGGTCAAAATCGGGGCATAGTCTGAACAGTTGGGTCAATTTAACAAAATCCAAACCTTTCGGGTCAGAATTGGATTAAATGTTATAAATGAAATTTGAATTGCACATCTCAAGGTTTCTAAGGCGCCTGAATCTTTACAATCGGACTTCATTTGACAGAGTAATTGAGCGTAAGCATAATCAGTCAAAATTTAAGCTAAAATGAATCAGTGATCCTTCGTGGCTCACTTCTATCTTCATTGGAGATTGTGAATCAAGGCTAATTGGCTCGACTGTGTGTTGAATATGTGTTTGCTAGATGTACGCTAGGCGTGATGCATGATCGACGGGTAGCCTATTGGGAATGACAAAAGTCGAGTTAGGGGTTAATCGATATTGATCATTGTTATATGAATGCATTCCGGTGGGCAGTTATCATTAACCATCGGTCAATGAACCTTAGCCATTAGAGGGTTGGGAAATTGAAATGTGTGACAGCTAAAGGCTGATCTCGAGGCCATTCCGTTGTTTGATTGAGGTGAACTTTGCCGATCGTTTAATTTGAGTGATTGCATGTGAATGACTGAACGGATGGAAATCAACATTATTGACGGTAGCCATGCGAGGCGGTCCAAGGAGGGGGCGGCCGAAGCTCACGAAGGTGGCGATGAAAGATCGATTTTCATTTTAGTCTCAATCTTTGTAACAGCCGGTTTAGATTAGCTATTGAACAAGGTTGGCTTAGATTCTAACAAAAATTGTTTTAGTTAGAAAGACCACTAGAAATCCAAAGAGAACCAACGATAGTTCTTAGCATAGCTCAAGACGCACACTCGATAATGAGGGGATATGGACCATTAGCGACTTTGAGGCTACTTGAATTGAATTAAAGACGCACTTCAGGGTCGGAGTTGATTGTCGGACCTTGGATAAGTGAAAACATAGGATTTCTTGTGGCTTGGTCACGAGGGATGGATCTCCTTATCTAGGATACGTTTAGTCTTTAGAACTCACGTTACTCTCAATAGCCTGCTTCCAAAGCCTCTTGTCTCGAGGCTTAACGACAATGCCATATCTATTCTTTGCCCGACATTCAATCCGGTTTACACCCGACGGGTTGCATGTTTTCTTTTTTTATCGCACTTAGAGTAGCTTGTCTTTCAATTTTATGAAGTGTTTAATTCTCTCACCGCTTTCAATTCATTGTTTGTTAATTTCATTTTCTACGCCAGAATTGGGACTAATTTAGAATGTTAGGAAAATCACAAAAACATATTGCATGATAACTAGAAAATGCCATTGCGACCTTTACGATCAAATGGTGAACGAAATTGCATGATCACTTAGGATACAACTAACTAGTTAGGTATCGAAAGGAAACTAATAAGAATATTATCGTAATCAAGTCCCCTTACATCTCTAGTTGCGCACGAAACGAGAATGAATCTCTCACTTCTTGCTTGGGTTTCTAGCCAACCTCCAACAAAGGCTAGTGCCAAGTACTAATAACACCTAGGCTCATAATAAACAAAATGGTTAATACCACAAAAAATCCCAAACTGATACACTTGTGACAAATTTACCAAAAACTAATTTTTTTTACCACAAAAAACGTTAAGCTGGTACACCAATAACAATTCTAGCTTTCTGTTAGTTTCCGTTAAATTTTACCGTGAAATTGCTAAATTTGATTACACGTAACAATTGATGGGTATGCTAGTTTAGCGTTTTACTCCTCTATTTATCCCAAATTTACCAGTTTGTGAGTTTTCGCGGTATTTATACAATTTAACTAAAGGTAAATTTGTTATAGGTGTACCAATTTTGGGTTTTTGGTGGTCAAAAAATTAGTTTTTGGTGTTTTTGTCACAGGTGTACCAGTTTGAGGTTTTTCGAGATAAAAAAATTGGTTTGGGTAAATTTGTCACGAGTGTATCAGTTTCGTGTTTTTCGTGATATTAATCCTAAAAAAAAATAGGATAGTCGAAAATGCCACGCAAGGTATAAGGCTAGAACGTCTCTATCCTTGGATAGATGAGCCTTTTGGGTTGTCCCTTTTGACGAGCGAGTCGAAATCATGTTTACTCATGTGCTTAAGGGACTGTTTTACATTAGTTCTACAAACTCAACGTCGGCCGCTTTCGTGAAAGTATACATGTTGAACGATTCAAGCAAATCTAGTCTCAAAAAATTATTTTAAACCCTCGCGGGCATGTGACTAGTTCCTATTATAAACCAAACATGGCATTGGAAATCAGACCGGAAATGAGTATTCATTCCAGGCTAATTCTCTTCAACCAAACAAACCCAATGCTACCGTTTTAATGGCAAATGATTGAGTCGCAATCATGCGAGAGATGACGAGGCCCTCGATCCTTGTAGAAGAGTAAAACCTGAGAAGAATTTATTGCAAGTGAAACAATTGTAAATGTTTCCTACATAAATTTCTGATTAATAACTGATGAATCCATTTCATTAATGCACTACCTCTCTCAAGCTATATAAGTTCTCATCTTTAGATCGACTACATCAACAACCTATAAAAAATATCAGACAATTTTCTAGCCCTTCCGTCCCCAAAAGACCATCATGGCAACGCTCAAGAACTTGTCTGCTATCATTATCTTGTTGGTCGTCAACGTGGCAATGCTTCCTAGGGCTACCTTCGCCATAGGCGGAAACCCCACTTGCGCAAAGGGAATGACTGCCAATTGCGGGTCTCGGCTCTTTCAAATCATAGTCTTTGCCCGGACCTTTGCTCCCACCAATGAATGTTGTCGCGAGCTCTTGACGGCGGGGAAGGACTGCCAAAACCAATACGTGAAGTTGATCGTCTCATCCCACAGGCCGATCAAGGGGTCAATCTCCGATCTCTACAAGAGGAGCAATGAGACGTGGAACAAGTGCGTTGCGGCTGCCAAACCTGTGTCCCCTACCGACCTCGCTCATTGAGAGCTATTCTTACTCTGTAGTGCACTAAACGTGTAAAATAAAAAAGATGAAAGAATTGTAATTTTTTCTATTGGATTCTCCTAAGAGTTTTCCCATTTTCTTGTGCCTCTTAAGCCTTGTAGTTAACTATCACCGAAGCGTAAAAGTGGATGAATCATATTTTCAGTGTTCAATTTGCTTAGAAACTTAAAAAATTTTAAAATGATTTGCAAAATACACGCCGTCCCTGAAGTTGTTACATATTTTCGAGTAGAAAAACATAGGCTCACAAGCAAAACTATGAGAAAATGTCACTTTGTTTGTTTGTTTTTGGCGTAGCCTTTTGAATTGAATACCTAAGCAACCGAAAAATCAAATGATGGTTTGATAATCCCACATTCATCTCTACTAACCAAAGATCGAACGCGGACGGTTCGTAATCACCTAATTCGAAATATTAATTAACACACACAAGCACCAAATATAAAAGGCACATAACCTAACGTGAAACTGCAGAGTTGTTCATTAGGATCTGAAATAGTAATCTAGAGAATCCTGGGACCTAAAATTTGATTGATAGGTCGTGTGCTAAAATTGGAGTTTGTTTGCTAGTTTAAATTGGCCCTGCGATCTACGAATAGAATCTGGAAATTCAGAGTTGTGGTATGAAATCCTCTGTTCTGACCCGACCTAGCTCAATTCTCGAATTTTTAAATCATTTTCTTATCAGAATTAGGAAAACAATGTTCTTCATGAAAGTTGTAGAAAAGATTTAGACCTTTCTATTGTAAAAATTTCACATGAATCTAAAACTGTTTGATTGTACGATGCTTGCCTCATAAAGACAATCAAACTCTATGTTAGATGCTTTTTTTCTTATCCTTGCATCGACCGACTTTGTTTTATACAAATTACACAAAGCTCAAGATCTTTCTCGCAAAAACGTAAGACTGGAAAGTTGTTCATTAGGGTCTAAAATGGTATTACAGAGAATTTGGGGACCTAATTGGAAAGTGAGGTTGACCTTAAATACGAAAAGCACGGATAAGGTCAGTCTGGCCTCTATAAGGCTGCCTTCAATTTAGTCCTGAGAAAAAAACGAATTATTGGGAAATATCATGGATTTTTCAAAAAAAAAAACAAAGCCAAAACATGAAAGTTGTTAGGAACACGTTTTCCTAATTGCCTGTAAAATTTAACTTGGTTCTGACCAAGTTTGTTATATTTTCTGAATTTTACAACTCTTTGGTCAAAATCGGGGCATAGTCTGAACAGTTGGGTCAATTTAACAAAATCCAAACCTTTCGGGTCAGAATTGGATTAAATGTTATAAATGAAATTTGAATTGCACATCTCAAGGTTTCTAAGGCGCCTGAATCTTTACAATCGGACTTCATTTGACAGAGTAATTGAGCGTAAGCATAATCAGTCAAAATTTAAGCTAAAATGAATCAGTGATCCTTCGTGGCTCACTTCTATCTTCATTGGAGATTGTGAATCAAGGCTAATTGGCTCGACTGTGTGTTGAATATGTGTTTGCTAGATGTACGCTAGGCGTGATGCATGATCGACGGGTAGCCTATTGGGAATGACAAAAGTCGAGTTAGGGGTTAATCGATATTGATCATTGTTATATGAATGCATTCCGGTGGGCAGTTATCATTAACCATCGGTCAATGAACCTTAGCCATTAGAGGGTTGGGAAATTGAAATGTGTGACAGCTAAAGGCTGATCTCGAGGCCATTCCGTTGTTTGATTGAGGTGAACTTTGCCGATCGTTTAATTTGAGTGATTGCATGTGAATGACTGAACGGATGGAAATCAACATTATTGACGGTAGCCATGCGAGGCGGTCCAAGGAGGGGGCGGCCGAAGCTCACGAAGGTGGCGATGAAAGATCGATTTTCATTTTAGTCTCAATCTTTGTAACAGCCGGTTTAGATTAGCTATTGAACAAGGTTGGCTTAGATTCTAACAAAAATTGTTTTAGTTAGAAAGACCACTAGAAATCCAAAGAGAACCAACGATAGTTCTTAGCATAGCTCAAGACGCACACTCGATAATGAGGGGATATGGACCATTAGCGACTTTGAGGCTACTTGAATTGAATTAAAGACGCACTTCAGGGTCGGAGTTGATTGTCGGACCTTGGATAAGTGAAAACATAGGATTTCTTGTGGCTTGGTCACGAGGGATGGATCTCCTTATCTAGGATACGTTTAGTCTTTAGAACTCACGTTACTCTCAATAGCCTGCTTCCAAAGCCTCTTGTCTCGAGGCTTAACGACAATGCCATATCTATTCTTTGCCCGACATTCAATCCGGTTTACACCCGACGGGTTGCATGTTTTCTTTTTTTATCGCACTTAGAGTAGCTTGTCTTTCAATTTTATGAAGTGTTTAATTCTCTCACCGCTTTCAATTCATTGTTTGTTAATTTCATTTTCTACGCCAGAATTGGGACTAATTTAGAATGTTAGGAAAATCACAAAAACATATTGCATGATAACTAGAAAATGCCATTGCGACCTTTACGATCAAATGGTGAACGAAATTGCATGATCACTTAGGATACAACTAACTAGTTAGGTATCGAAAGGAAACTAATAAGAATATTATCGTAATCAAGTCCCCTTACATCTCTAGTTGCGCACGAAACGAGAATGAATCTCTCACTTCTTGCTTGGGTTTCTAGCCAACCTCCAACAAAGGCTAGTGCCAAGTACTAATAACACCTAGGCTCATAATAAACAAAATGGTTAATACCACAAAAAATCCCAAACTGATACACTTGTGACAAATTTACCAAAAACTAATTTTTTTTACCACAAAAAACGTTAAGCTGGTACACCAATAACAATTCTAGCTTTCTGTTAGTTTCCGTTAAATTTTACCGTGAAATTGCTAAATTTGATTACACGTAACAATTGATGGGTATGCTAGTTTAGCGTTTTACTCCTCTATTTATCCCAAATTTACCAGTTTGTGAGTTTTCGCGGTATTTATACAATTTAACTAAAGGTAAATTTGTTATAGGTGTACCAATTTTGGGTTTTTGGTGGTCAAAAAATTAGTTTTTGGTGTTTTTGTCACAGGTGTACCAGTTTGAGGTTTTTCGAGATAAAAAAATTGGTTTGGGTAAATTTGTCACGAGTGTATCAGTTTCGTGTTTTTCGTGATATTAATCCTAAAAAAAAATAGGATAGTCGAAAATGCCACGCAAGGTATAAGGCTAGAACGTCTCTATCCTTGGATAGATGAGCCTTTTGGGTTGTCCCTTTTGACGAGCGAGTCGAAATCATGTTTACTCATGTGCTTAAGGGACTGTTTTACATTAGTTCTACAAACTCAACGTCGGCCGCTTTCGTGAAAGTATACATGTTGAACGATTCAAGCAAATCTAGTCTCAAAAAATTATTTTAAACCCTCGCGGGCATGTGACTAGTTCCTATTATAAACCAAACATGGCATTGGAAATCAGACCGGAAATGAGTATTCATTCCAGGCTAATTCTCTTCAACCAAACAAACCCAATGCTACCGTTTTAATGGCAAATGATTGAGTCGCAATCATGCGAGAGATGACGAGGCCCTCGATCCTTGTAGAAGAGTAAAACCTGAGAAGAATTTATTGCAAGTGAAACAATTGTAAATGTTTCCTACATAAATTTCTGATTAATAACTGATGAATCCATTTCATTAATGCACTACCTCTCTCAAGCTATATAAGTTCTCATCTTTAGATCGACTACATCAACAACCTATAAAAAATATCAGACAATTTTCTAGCCCTTCCGTCCCCAAAAGACCATCATGGCAACGCTCAAGAACTTGTCTGCTATCATTATCTTGTTGGTCGTCAACGTGGCAATGCTTCCTAGGGCTACCTTCGCCATAGGCGGAAACCCCACTTGCGCAAAGGGAATGACTGCCAATTGCGGGTCTCGGCTCTTTCAAATCATAGTCTTTGCCCGGACCTTTGCTCCCACCAATGAATGTTGTCGCGAGCTCTTGACGGCGGGGAAGGACTGCCAAAACCAATACGTGAAGTTGATCGTCTCATCCCACAGGCCGATCAAGGGGTCAATCTCCGATCTCTACAAGAGGAGCAATGAGACGTGGAACAAGTGCGTTGCGGCTGCCAAACCTGTGTCCCCTACCGACCTCGCTCATTGAGAGCTATTCTTACTCTGTAGTGCACTAAACGTGTAAAATAAAAAAGATGAAAGAATTGTAATTTTTTCTATTGGATTCTCCTAAGAGTTTTCCCATTTTCTTGTGCCTCTTAAGCCTTGTAGTTAACTATCACCGAAGCGTAAAAGTGGATGAATCATATTTTCAGTGTTCAATTTGCTTAGAAACTTAAAAAATTTTAAAATGATTTGCAAAATACACGCCGTCCCTGAAGTTGTTACATATTTTCGAGTAGAAAAACATAGGCTCACAAGCAAAACTATGAGAAAATGTCACTTTGTTTGTTTGTTTTTGGCGTAGCCTTTTGAATTGAATACCTAAGCAACCGAAAAATCAAATGATGGTTTGATAATCCCACATTCATCTCTACTAACCAAAGATCGAACGCGGACGGTTCGTAATCACCTAATTCGAAATATTAATTAACACACACAAGCACCAAATATAAAAGGCACATAACCTAACGTGAAACTGCAGAGTTGTTCATTAGGATCTGAAATAGTAATCTAGAGAATCCTGGGACCTAAAATTTGATTGATAGGTCGTGTGCTAAAATTGGAGTTTGTTTGCTAGTTTAAATTGGCCCTGCGATCTACGAATAGAATCTGGAAATTCAGAGTTGTGGTATGAAATCCTCTGTTCTGACCCGACCTAGCTCAATTCTCGAATTTTTAAATCATTTTCTTATCAGAATTAGGAAAACAATGTTCTTCATGAAAGTTGTAGAAAAGATTTAGACCTTTCTATTGTAAAAATTTCACATGAATCTAAAACTGTTTGATTGTACGATGCTTGCCTCATAAAGACAATCAAACTCTATGTTAGATGCTTTTTTTCTTATCCTTGCATCGACCGACTTTGTTTTATACAAATTACACAAAGCTCAAGATCTTTCTCGCAAAAACGTAAGACTGGAAAGTTGTTCATTAGGGTCTAAAATGGTATTACAGAGAATTTGGGGACCTAATTGGAAAGTGAGGTTGACCTTAAATACGAAAAGCACGGATAAGGTCAGTCTGGCCTCTATAAGGCTGCCTTCAATTTAGTCCTGAGAAAAAAACGAATTATTGGGAAATATCATGGATTTTTCAAAAAAAAAAACAAAGCCAAAACATGAAAGTTGTTAGGAACACGTTTTCCTAATTGCCTGTAAAATTTAACTTGGTTCTGACCAAGTTTGTTATATTTTCTGAATTTTACAACTCTTTGGTCAAAATCGGGGCATAGTCTGAACAGTTGGGTCAATTTAACAAAATCCAAACCTTTCGGGTCAGAATTGGATTAAATGTTATAAATGAAATTTGAATTGCACATCTCAAGGTTTCTAAGGCGCCTGAATCTTTACAATCGGACTTCATTTGACAGAGTAATTGAGCGTAAGCATAATCAGTCAAAATTTAAGCTAAAATGAATCAGTGATCCTTCGTGGCTCACTTCTATCTTCATTGGAGATTGTGAATCAAGGCTAATTGGCTCGACTGTGTGTTGAATATGTGTTTGCTAGATGTACGCTAGGCGTGATGCATGATCGACGGGTAGCCTATTGGGAATGACAAAAGTCGAGTTAGGGGTTAATCGATATTGATCATTGTTATATGAATGCATTCCGGTGGGCAGTTATCATTAACCATCGGTCAATGAACCTTAGCCATTAGAGGGTTGGGAAATTGAAATGTGTGACAGCTAAAGGCTGATCTCGAGGCCATTCCGTTGTTTGATTGAGGTGAACTTTGCCGATCGTTTAATTTGAGTGATTGCATGTGAATGACTGAACGGATGGAAATCAACATTATTGACGGTAGCCATGCGAGGCGGTCCAAGGAGGGGGCGGCCGAAGCTCACGAAGGTGGCGATGAAAGATCGATTTTCATTTTAGTCTCAATCTTTGTAACAGCCGGTTTAGATTAGCTATTGAACAAGGTTGGCTTAGATTCTAACAAAAATTGTTTTAGTTAGAAAGACCACTAGAAATCCAAAGAGAACCAACGATAGTTCTTAGCATAGCTCAAGACGCACACTCGATAATGAGGGGATATGGACCATTAGCGACTTTGAGGCTACTTGAATTGAATTAAAGACGCACTTCAGGGTCGGAGTTGATTGTCGGACCTTGGATAAGTGAAAACATAGGATTTCTTGTGGCTTGGTCACGAGGGATGGATCTCCTTATCTAGGATACGTTTAGTCTTTAGAACTCACGTTACTCTCAATAGCCTGCTTCCAAAGCCTCTTGTCTCGAGGCTTAACGACAATGCCATATCTATTCTTTGCCCGACATTCAATCCGGTTTACACCCGACGGGTTGCATGTTTTCTTTTTTTATCGCACTTAGAGTAGCTTGTCTTTCAATTTTATGAAGTGTTTAATTCTCTCACCGCTTTCAATTCATTGTTTGTTAATTTCATTTTCTACGCCAGAATTGGGACTAATTTAGAATGTTAGGAAAATCACAAAAACATATTGCATGATAACTAGAAAATGCCATTGCGACCTTTACGATCAAATGGTGAACGAAATTGCATGATCACTTAGGATACAACTAACTAGTTAGGTATCGAAAGGAAACTAATAAGAATATTATCGTAATCAAGTCCCCTTACATCTCTAGTTGCGCACGAAACGAGAATGAATCTCTCACTTCTTGCTTGGGTTTCTAGCCAACCTCCAACAAAGGCTAGTGCCAAGTACTAATAACACCTAGGCTCATAATAAACAAAATGGTTAATACCACAAAAAATCCCAAACTGATACACTTGTGACAAATTTACCAAAAACTAATTTTTTTTACCACAAAAAACGTTAAGCTGGTACACCAATAACAATTCTAGCTTTCTGTTAGTTTCCGTTAAATTTTACCGTGAAATTGCTAAATTTGATTACACGTAACAATTGATGGGTATGCTAGTTTAGCGTTTTACTCCTCTATTTATCCCAAATTTACCAGTTTGTGAGTTTTCGCGGTATTTATACAATTTAACTAAAGGTAAATTTGTTATAGGTGTACCAATTTTGGGTTTTTGGTGGTCAAAAAATTAGTTTTTGGTGTTTTTGTCACAGGTGTACCAGTTTGAGGTTTTTCGAGATAAAAAAATTGGTTTGGGTAAATTTGTCACGAGTGTATCAGTTTCGTGTTTTTCGTGATATTAATCCTAAAAAAAAATAGGATAGTCGAAAATGCCACGCAAGGTATAAGGCTAGAACGTCTCTATCCTTGGATAGATGAGCCTTTTGGGTTGTCCCTTTTGACGAGCGAGTCGAAATCATGTTTACTCATGTGCTTAAGGGACTGTTTTACATTAGTTCTACAAACTCAACGTCGGCCGCTTTCGTGAAAGTATACATGTTGAACGATTCAAGCAAATCTAGTCTCAAAAAATTATTTTAAACCCTCGCGGGCATGTGACTAGTTCCTATTATAAACCAAACATGGCATTGGAAATCAGACCGGAAATGAGTATTCATTCCAGGCTAATTCTCTTCAACCAAACAAACCCAATGCTACCGTTTTAATGGCAAATGATTGAGTCGCAATCATGCGAGAGATGACGAGGCCCTCGATCCTTGTAGAAGAGTAAAACCTGAGAAGAATTTATTGCAAGTGAAACAATTGTAAATGTTTCCTACATAAATTTCTGATTAATAACTGATGAATCCATTTCATTAATGCACTACCTCTCTCAAGCTATATAAGTTCTCATCTTTAGATCGACTACATCAACAACCTATAAAAAATATCAGACAATTTTCTAGCCCTTCCGTCCCCAAAAGACCATCATGGCAACGCTCAAGAACTTGTCTGCTATCATTATCTTGTTGGTCGTCAACGTGGCAATGCTTCCTAGGGCTACCTTCGCCATAGGCGGAAACCCCACTTGCGCAAAGGGAATGACTGCCAATTGCGGGTCTCGGCTCTTTCAAATCATAGTCTTTGCCCGGACCTTTGCTCCCACCAATGAATGTTGTCGCGAGCTCTTGACGGCGGGGAAGGACTGCCAAAACCAATACGTGAAGTTGATCGTCTCATCCCACAGGCCGATCAAGGGGTCAATCTCCGATCTCTACAAGAGGAGCAATGAGACGTGGAACAAGTGCGTTGCGGCTGCCAAACCTGTGTCCCCTACCGACCTCGCTCATTGAGAGCTATTCTTACTCTGTAGTGCACTAAACGTGTAAAATAAAAAAGATGAAAGAATTGTAATTTTTTCTATTGGATTCTCCTAAGAGTTTTCCCATTTTCTTGTGCCTCTTAAGCCTTGTAGTTAACTATCACCGAAGCGTAAAAGTGGATGAATCATATTTTCAGTGTTCAATTTGCTTAGAAACTTAAAAAATTTTAAAATGATTTGCAAAATACACGCCGTCCCTGAAGTTGTTACATATTTTCGAGTAGAAAAACATAGGCTCACAAGCAAAACTATGAGAAAATGTCACTTTGTTTGTTTGTTTTTGGCGTAGCCTTTTGAATTGAATACCTAAGCAACCGAAAAATCAAATGATGGTTTGATAATCCCACATTCATCTCTACTAACCAAAGATCGAACGCGGACGGTTCGTAATCACCTAATTCGAAATATTAATTAACACACACAAGCACCAAATATAAAAGGCACATAACCTAACGTGAAACTGCAGAGTTGTTCATTAGGATCTGAAATAGTAATCTAGAGAATCCTGGGACCTAAAATTTGATTGATAGGTCGTGTGCTAAAATTGGAGTTTGTTTGCTAGTTTAAATTGGCCCTGCGATCTACGAATAGAATCTGGAAATTCAGAGTTGTGGTATGAAATCCTCTGTTCTGACCCGACCTAGCTCAATTCTCGAATTTTTAAATCATTTTCTTATCAGAATTAGGAAAACAATGTTCTTCATGAAAGTTGTAGAAAAGATTTAGACCTTTCTATTGTAAAAATTTCACATGAATCTAAAACTGTTTGATTGTACGATGCTTGCCTCATAAAGACAATCAAACTCTATGTTAGATGCTTTTTTTCTTATCCTTGCATCGACCGACTTTGTTTTATACAAATTACACAAAGCTCAAGATCTTTCTCGCAAAAACGTAAGACTGGAAAGTTGTTCATTAGGGTCTAAAATGGTATTACAGAGAATTTGGGGACCTAATTGGAAAGTGAGGTTGACCTTAAATACGAAAAGCACGGATAAGGTCAGTCTGGCCTCTATAAGGCTGCCTTCAATTTAGTCCTGAGAAAAAAACGAATTATTGGGAAATATCATGGATTTTTCAAAAAAAAAAACAAAGCCAAAACATGAAAGTTGTTAGGAACACGTTTTCCTAATTGCCTGTAAAATTTAACTTGGTTCTGACCAAGTTTGTTATATTTTCTGAATTTTACAACTCTTTGGTCAAAATCGGGGCATAGTCTGAACAGTTGGGTCAATTTAACAAAATCCAAACCTTTCGGGTCAGAATTGGATTAAATGTTATAAATGAAATTTGAATTGCACATCTCAAGGTTTCTAAGGCGCCTGAATCTTTACAATCGGACTTCATTTGACAGAGTAATTGAGCGTAAGCATAATCAGTCAAAATTTAAGCTAAAATGAATCAGTGATCCTTCGTGGCTCACTTCTATCTTCATTGGAGATTGTGAATCAAGGCTAATTGGCTCGACTGTGTGTTGAATATGTGTTTGCTAGATGTACGCTAGGCGTGATGCATGATCGACGGGTAGCCTATTGGGAATGACAAAAGTCGAGTTAGGGGTTAATCGATATTGATCATTGTTATATGAATGCATTCCGGTGGGCAGTTATCATTAACCATCGGTCAATGAACCTTAGCCATTAGAGGGTTGGGAAATTGAAATGTGTGACAGCTAAAGGCTGATCTCGAGGCCATTCCGTTGTTTGATTGAGGTGAACTTTGCCGATCGTTTAATTTGAGTGATTGCATGTGAATGACTGAACGGATGGAAATCAACATTATTGACGGTAGCCATGCGAGGCGGTCCAAGGAGGGGGCGGCCGAAGCTCACGAAGGTGGCGATGAAAGATCGATTTTCATTTTAGTCTCAATCTTTGTAACAGCCGGTTTAGATTAGCTATTGAACAAGGTTGGCTTAGATTCTAACAAAAATTGTTTTAGTTAGAAAGACCACTAGAAATCCAAAGAGAACCAACGATAGTTCTTAGCATAGCTCAAGACGCACACTCGATAATGAGGGGATATGGACCATTAGCGACTTTGAGGCTACTTGAATTGAATTAAAGACGCACTTCAGGGTCGGAGTTGATTGTCGGACCTTGGATAAGTGAAAACATAGGATTTCTTGTGGCTTGGTCACGAGGGATGGATCTCCTTATCTAGGATACGTTTAGTCTTTAGAACTCACGTTACTCTCAATAGCCTGCTTCCAAAGCCTCTTGTCTCGAGGCTTAACGACAATGCCATATCTATTCTTTGCCCGACATTCAATCCGGTTTACACCCGACGGGTTGCATGTTTTCTTTTTTTATCGCACTTAGAGTAGCTTGTCTTTCAATTTTATGAAGTGTTTAATTCTCTCACCGCTTTCAATTCATTGTTTGTTAATTTCATTTTCTACGCCAGAATTGGGACTAATTTAGAATGTTAGGAAAATCACAAAAACATATTGCATGATAACTAGAAAATGCCATTGCGACCTTTACGATCAAATGGTGAACGAAATTGCATGATCACTTAGGATACAACTAACTAGTTAGGTATCGAAAGGAAACTAATAAGAATATTATCGTAATCAAGTCCCCTTACATCTCTAGTTGCGCACGAAACGAGAATGAATCTCTCACTTCTTGCTTGGGTTTCTAGCCAACCTCCAACAAAGGCTAGTGCCAAGTACTAATAACACCTAGGCTCATAATAAACAAAATGGTTAATACCACAAAAAATCCCAAACTGATACACTTGTGACAAATTTACCAAAAACTAATTTTTTTTACCACAAAAAACGTTAAGCTGGTACACCAATAACAATTCTAGCTTTCTGTTAGTTTCCGTTAAATTTTACCGTGAAATTGCTAAATTTGATTACACGTAACAATTGATGGGTATGCTAGTTTAGCGTTTTACTCCTCTATTTATCCCAAATTTACCAGTTTGTGAGTTTTCGCGGTATTTATACAATTTAACTAAAGGTAAATTTGTTATAGGTGTACCAATTTTGGGTTTTTGGTGGTCAAAAAATTAGTTTTTGGTGTTTTTGTCACAGGTGTACCAGTTTGAGGTTTTTCGAGATAAAAAAATTGGTTTGGGTAAATTTGTCACGAGTGTATCAGTTTCGTGTTTTTCGTGATATTAATCCTAAAAAAAAATAGGATAGTCGAAAATGCCACGCAAGGTATAAGGCTAGAACGTCTCTATCCTTGGATAGATGAGCCTTTTGGGTTGTCCCTTTTGACGAGCGAGTCGAAATCATGTTTACTCATGTGCTTAAGGGACTGTTTTACATTAGTTCTACAAACTCAACGTCGGCCGCTTTCGTGAAAGTATACATGTTGAACGATTCAAGCAAATCTAGTCTCAAAAAATTATTTTAAACCCTCGCGGGCATGTGACTAGTTCCTATTATAAACCAAACATGGCATTGGAAATCAGACCGGAAATGAGTATTCATTCCAGGCTAATTCTCTTCAACCAAACAAACCCAATGCTACCGTTTTAATGGCAAATGATTGAGTCGCAATCATGCGAGAGATGACGAGGCCCTCGATCCTTGTAGAAGAGTAAAACCTGAGAAGAATTTATTGCAAGTGAAACAATTGTAAATGTTTCCTACATAAATTTCTGATTAATAACTGATGAATCCATTTCATTAATGCACTACCTCTCTCAAGCTATATAAGTTCTCATCTTTAGATCGACTACATCAACAACCTATAAAAAATATCAGACAATTTTCTAGCCCTTCCGTCCCCAAAAGACCATCATGGCAACGCTCAAGAACTTGTCTGCTATCATTATCTTGTTGGTCGTCAACGTGGCAATGCTTCCTAGGGCTACCTTCGCCATAGGCGGAAACCCCACTTGCGCAAAGGGAATGACTGCCAATTGCGGGTCTCGGCTCTTTCAAATCATAGTCTTTGCCCGGACCTTTGCTCCCACCAATGAATGTTGTCGCGAGCTCTTGACGGCGGGGAAGGACTGCCAAAACCAATACGTGAAGTTGATCGTCTCATCCCACAGGCCGATCAAGGGGTCAATCTCCGATCTCTACAAGAGGAGCAATGAGACGTGGAACAAGTGCGTTGCGGCTGCCAAACCTGTGTCCCCTACCGACCTCGCTCATTGAGAGCTATTCTTACTCTGTAGTGCACTAAACGTGTAAAATAAAAAAGATGAAAGAATTGTAATTTTTTCTATTGGATTCTCCTAAGAGTTTTCCCATTTTCTTGTGCCTCTTAAGCCTTGTAGTTAACTATCACCGAAGCGTAAAAGTGGATGAATCATATTTTCAGTGTTCAATTTGCTTAGAAACTTAAAAAATTTTAAAATGATTTGCAAAATACACGCCGTCCCTGAAGTTGTTACATATTTTCGAGTAGAAAAACATAGGCTCACAAGCAAAACTATGAGAAAATGTCACTTTGTTTGTTTGTTTTTGGCGTAGCCTTTTGAATTGAATACCTAAGCAACCGAAAAATCAAATGATGGTTTGATAATCCCACATTCATCTCTACTAACCAAAGATCGAACGCGGACGGTTCGTAATCACCTAATTCGAAATATTAATTAACACACACAAGCACCAAATATAAAAGGCACATAACCTAACGTGAAACTGCAGAGTTGTTCATTAGGATCTGAAATAGTAATCTAGAGAATCCTGGGACCTAAAATTTGATTGATAGGTCGTGTGCTAAAATTGGAGTTTGTTTGCTAGTTTAAATTGGCCCTGCGATCTACGAATAGAATCTGGAAATTCAGAGTTGTGGTATGAAATCCTCTGTTCTGACCCGACCTAGCTCAATTCTCGAATTTTTAAATCATTTTCTTATCAGAATTAGGAAAACAATGTTCTTCATGAAAGTTGTAGAAAAGATTTAGACCTTTCTATTGTAAAAATTTCACATGAATCTAAAACTGTTTGATTGTACGATGCTTGCCTCATAAAGACAATCAAACTCTATGTTAGATGCTTTTTTTCTTATCCTTGCATCGACCGACTTTGTTTTATACAAATTACACAAAGCTCAAGATCTTTCTCGCAAAAACGTAAGACTGGAAAGTTGTTCATTAGGGTCTAAAATGGTATTACAGAGAATTTGGGGACCTAATTGGAAAGTGAGGTTGACCTTAAATACGAAAAGCACGGATAAGGTCAGTCTGGCCTCTATAAGGCTGCCTTCAATTTAGTCCTGAGAAAAAAACGAATTATTGGGAAATATCATGGATTTTTCAAAAAAAAAAAAAACAAAGCCAAAACATGAAAGTTGTTAGGAACACGTTTTCCTAATTGCCTGTAAAATTTAACTTGGTTCTGACCAAGTTTGTTATATTTTCTGAATTTTACAACTCTTTGGTCAAAATCGGGGCATAGTCTGAACAGTTGGGTCAATTTAACAAAATCCAAACCTTTCGGGTCAGAATTGGATTAAATGTTATAAATGAAATTTGAATTGCACATCTCAAGGTTTCTAAGGCGCCTGAATCTTTACAATCGGACTTCATTTGACAGAGTAATTGAGCGTAAGCATAATCAGTCAAAATTTAAGCTAAAATGAATCAGTGATCCTTCGTGGCTCACTTCTATCTTCATTGGAGATTGTGAATCAAGGCTAATTGGCTCGACTGTGTGTTGAATATGTGTTTGCTAGATGTACGCTAGGCGTGATGCATGATCGACGGGTAGCCTATTGGGAATGACAAAAGTCGAGTTAGGGGTTAATCGATATTGATCATTGTTATATGAATGCATTCCGGTGGGCAGTTATCATTAACCATCGGTCAATGAACCTTAGCCATTAGAGGGTTGGGAAATTGAAATGTGTGACAGCTAAAGGCTGATCTCGAGGCCATTCCGTTGTTTGATTGAGGTGAACTTTGCCGATCGTTTAATTTGAGTGATTGCATGTGAATGACTGAACGGATGGAAATCAACATTATTGACGGTAGCCATGCGAGGCGGTCCAAGGAGGGGGCGGCCGAAGCTCACGAAGGTGGCGATGAAAGATCGATTTTCATTTTAGTCTCAATCTTTGTAACAGCCGGTTTAGATTAGCTATTGAACAAGGTTGGCTTAGATTCTAACAAAAATTGTTTTAGTTAGAAAGACCACTAGAAATCCAAAGAGAACCAACGATAGTTCTTAGCATAGCTCAAGACGCACACTCGATAATGAGGGGATATGGACCATTAGCGACTTTGAGGCTACTTGAATTGAATTAAAGACGCACTTCAGGGTCGGAGTTGATTGTCGGACCTTGGATAAGTGAAAACATAGGATTTCTTGTGGCTTGGTCACGAGGGATGGATCTCCTTATCTAGGATACGTTTAGTCTTTAGAACTCACGTTACTCTCAATAGCCTGCTTCCAAAGCCTCTTGTCTCGAGGCTTAACGACAATGCCATATCTATTCTTTGCCCGACATTCAATCCGGTTTACACCCGACGGGTTGCATGTTTTCTTTTTTTATCGCACTTAGAGTAGCTTGTCTTTCAATTTTATGAAGTGTTTAATTCTCTCACCGCTTTCAATTCATTGTTTGTTAATTTCATTTTCTACGCCAGAATTGGGACTAATTTAGAATGTTAGGAAAATCACAAAAACATATTGCATGATAACTAGAAAATGCCATTGCGACCTTTACGATCAAATGGTGAACGAAATTGCATGATCACTTAGGATACAACTAACTAGTTAGGTATCGAAAGGAAACTAATAAGAATATTATCGTAATCAAGTCCCCTTACATCTCTAGTTGCGCACGAAACGAGAATGAATCTCTCACTTCTTGCTTGGGTTTCTAGCCAACCTCCAACAAAGGCTAGTGCCAAGTACTAATAACACCTAGGCTCATAATAAACAAAATGGTTAATACCACAAAAAATCCCAAACTGATACACTTGTGACAAATTTACCAAAAACTAATTTTTTTTACCACAAAAAACGTTAAGCTGGTACACCAATAACAATTCTAGCTTTCTGTTAGTTTCCGTTAAATTTTACCGTGAAATTGCTAAATTTGATTACACGTAACAATTGATGGGTATGCTAGTTTAGCGTTTTACTCCTCTATTTATCCCAAATTTACCAGTTTGTGAGTTTTCGCGGTATTTATACAATTTAACTAAAGGTAAATTTGTTATAGGTGTACCAATTTTGGGTTTTTGGTGGTCAAAAAATTAGTTTTTGGTGTTTTTGTCACAGGTGTACCAGTTTGAGGTTTTTCGAGATAAAAAAATTGGTTTGGGTAAATTTGTCACGAGTGTATCAGTTTCGTGTTTTTCGTGATATTAATCCTAAAAAAAAATAGGATAGTCGAAAATGCCACGCAAGGTATAAGGCTAGAACGTCTCTATCCTTGGATAGATGAGCCTTTTGGGTTGTCCCTTTTGACGAGCGAGTCGAAATCATGTTTACTCATGTGCTTAAGGGACTGTTTTACATTAGTTCTACAAACTCAACGTCGGCCGCTTTCGTGAAAGTATACATGTTGAACGATTCAAGCAAATCTAGTCTCAAAAAATTATTTTAAACCCTCGCGGGCATGTGACTAGTTCCTATTATAAACCAAACATGGCATTGGAAATCAGACCGGAAATGAGTATTCATTCCAGGCTAATTCTCTTCAACCAAACAAACCCAATGCTACCGTTTTAATGGCAAATGATTGAGTCGCAATCATGCGAGAGATGACGAGGCCCTCGATCCTTGTAGAAGAGTAAAACCTGAGAAGAATTTATTGCAAGTGAAACAATTGTAAATGTTTCCTACATAAATTTCTGATTAATAACTGATGAATCCATTTCATTAATGCACTACCTCTCTCAAGCTATATAAGTTCTCATCTTTAGATCGACTACATCAACAACCTATAAAAAATATCAGACAATTTTCTAGCCCTTCCGTCCCCAAAAGACCATCATGGCAACGCTCAAGAACTTGTCTGCTATCATTATCTTGTTGGTCGTCAACGTGGCAATGCTTCCTAGGGCTACCTTCGCCATAGGCGGAAACCCCACTTGCGCAAAGGGAATGACTGCCAATTGCGGGTCTCGGCTCTTTCAAATCATAGTCTTTGCCCGGACCTTTGCTCCCACCAATGAATGTTGTCGCGAGCTCTTGACGGCGGGGAAGGACTGCCAAAACCAATACGTGAAGTTGATCGTCTCATCCCACAGGCCGATCAAGGGGTCAATCTCCGATCTCTACAAGAGGAGCAATGAGACGTGGAACAAGTGCGTTGCGGCTGCCAAACCTGTGTCCCCTACCGACCTCGCTCATTGAGAGCTATTCTTACTCTGTAGTGCACTAAACGTGTAAAATAAAAAAGATGAAAGAATTGTAATTTTTTCTATTGGATTCTCCTAAGAGTTTTCCCATTTTCTTGTGCCTCTTAAGCCTTGTAGTTAACTATCACCGAAGCGTAAAAGTGGATGAATCATATTTTCAGTGTTCAATTTGCTTAGAAACTTAAAAAATTTTAAAATGATTTGCAAAATACACGCCGTCCCTGAAGTTGTTACATATTTTCGAGTAGAAAAACATAGGCTCACAAGCAAAACTATGAGAAAATGTCACTTTGTTTGTTTGTTTTTGGCGTAGCCTTTTGAATTGAATACCTAAGCAACCGAAAAATCAAATGATGGTTTGATAATCCCACATTCATCTCTACTAACCAAAGATCGAACGCGGACGGTTCGTAATCACCTAATTCGAAATATTAATTAACACACACAAGCACCAAATATAAAAGGCACATAACCTAACGTGAAACTGCAGAGTTGTTCATTAGGATCTGAAATAGTAATCTAGAGAATCCTGGGACCTAAAATTTGATTGATAGGTCGTGTGCTAAAATTGGAGTTTGTTTGCTAGTTTAAATTGGCCCTGCGATCTACGAATAGAATCTGGAAATTCAGAGTTGTGGTATGAAATCCTCTGTTCTGACCCGACCTAGCTCAATTCTCGAATTTTTAAATCATTTTCTTATCAGAATTAGGAAAACAATGTTCTTCATGAAAGTTGTAGAAAAGATTTAGACCTTTCTATTGTAAAAATTTCACATGAATCTAAAACTGTTTGATTGTACGATGCTTGCCTCATAAAGACAATCAAACTCTATGTTAGATGCTTTTTTTCTTATCCTTGCATCGACCGACTTTGTTTTATACAAATTACACAAAGCTCAAGATCTTTCTCGCAAAAACGTAAGACTGGAAAGTTGTTCATTAGGGTCTAAAATGGTATTACAGAGAATTTGGGGACCTAATTGGAAAGTGAGGTTGACCTTAAATACGAAAAGCACGGATAAGGTCAGTCTGGCCTCTATAAGGCTGCCTTCAATTTAGTCCTGAGAAAAAAACGAATTATTGGGAAATATCATGGATTTTTCAAAAAAAAAAACAAAGCCAAAACATGAAAGTTGTTAGGAACACGTTTTCCTAATTGCCTGTAAAATTTAACTTGGTTCTGACCAAGTTTGTTATATTTTCTGAATTTTACAACTCTTTGGTCAAAATCGGGGCATAGTCTGAACAGTTGGGTCAATTTAACAAAATCCAAACCTTTCGGGTCAGAATTGGATTAAATGTTATAAATGAAATTTGAATTGCACATCTCAAGGTTTCTAAGGCGCCTGAATCTTTACAATCGGACTTCATTTGACAGAGTAATTGAGCGTAAGCATAATCAGTCAAAATTTAAGCTAAAATGAATCAGTGATCCTTCGTGGCTCACTTCTATCTTCATTGGAGATTGTGAATCAAGGCTAATTGGCTCGACTGTGTGTTGAATATGTGTTTGCTAGATGTACGCTAGGCGTGATGCATGATCGACGGGTAGCCTATTGGGAATGACAAAAGTCGAGTTAGGGGTTAATCGATATTGATCATTGTTATATGAATGCATTCCGGTGGGCAGTTATCATTAACCATCGGTCAATGAACCTTAGCCATTAGAGGGTTGGGAAATTGAAATGTGTGACAGCTAAAGGCTGATCTCGAGGCCATTCCGTTGTTTGATTGAGGTGAACTTTGCCGATCGTTTAATTTGAGTGATTGCATGTGAATGACTGAACGGATGGAAATCAACATTATTGACGGTAGCCATGCGAGGCGGTCCAAGGAGGGGGCGGCCGAAGCTCACGAAGGTGGCGATGAAAGATCGATTTTCATTTTAGTCTCAATCTTTGTAACAGCCGGTTTAGATTAGCTATTGAACAAGGTTGGCTTAGATTCTAACAAAAATTGTTTTAGTTAGAAAGACCACTAGAAATCCAAAGAGAACCAACGATAGTTCTTAGCATAGCTCAAGACGCACACTCGATAATGAGGGGATATGGACCATTAGCGACTTTGAGGCTACTTGAATTGAATTAAAGACGCACTTCAGGGTCGGAGTTGATTGTCGGACCTTGGATAAGTGAAAACATAGGATTTCTTGTGGCTTGGTCACGAGGGATGGATCTCCTTATCTAGGATACGTTTAGTCTTTAGAACTCACGTTACTCTCAATAGCCTGCTTCCAAAGCCTCTTGTCTCGAGGCTTAACGACAATGCCATATCTATTCTTTGCCCGACATTCAATCCGGTTTACACCCGACGGGTTGCATGTTTTCTTTTTTTATCGCACTTAGAGTAGCTTGTCTTTCAATTTTATGAAGTGTTTAATTCTCTCACCGCTTTCAATTCATTGTTTGTTAATTTCATTTTCTACGCCAGAATTGGGACTAATTTAGAATGTTAGGAAAATCACAAAAACATATTGCATGATAACTAGAAAATGCCATTGCGACCTTTACGATCAAATGGTGAACGAAATTGCATGATCACTTAGGATACAACTAACTAGTTAGGTATCGAAAGGAAACTAATAAGAATATTATCGTAATCAAGTCCCCTTACATCTCTAGTTGCGCACGAAACGAGAATGAATCTCTCACTTCTTGCTTGGGTTTCTAGCCAACCTCCAACAAAGGCTAGTGCCAAGTACTAATAACACCTAGGCTCATAATAAACAAAATGGTTAATACCACAAAAAATCCCAAACTGATACACTTGTGACAAATTTACCAAAAACTAATTTTTTTTACCACAAAAAACGTTAAGCTGGTACACCAATAACAATTCTAGCTTTCTGTTAGTTTCCGTTAAATTTTACCGTGAAATTGCTAAATTTGATTACACGTAACAATTGATGGGTATGCTAGTTTAGCGTTTTACTCCTCTATTTATCCCAAATTTACCAGTTTGTGAGTTTTCGCGGTATTTATACAATTTAACTAAAGGTAAATTTGTTATAGGTGTACCAATTTTGGGTTTTTGGTGGTCAAAAAATTAGTTTTTGGTGTTTTTGTCGCAGGTGTACCAGTTTGAGGTTTTTCGAGATAAAAAAATTGGTTTGGGTAAATTTGTCACGAGTGTATCAGTTTCGTGTTTTTCGTGATATTAATCCTAAAAAAAAATAGGATAGTCGAAAATGCCACGCAAGGTATAAGGCTAGAACGTCTCTATCCTTGGATAGATGAGCCTTTTGGGTTGTCCCTTTTGACGAGCGAGTCGAAATCATGTTTACTCATGTGCTTAAGGGACTGTTTTACATTAGTTCTACAAACTCAACGTCGGCCGCTTTCGTGAAAGTATACATGTTGAACGATTCAAGCAAATCTAGTCTCAAAAAATTATTTTAAACCCTCGCGGGCATGTGACTAGTTCCTATTATAAACCAAACATGGCATTGGAAATCAGACCGGAAATGAGTATTCATTCCAGGCTAATTCTCTTCAACCAAACAAACCCAATGCTACCGTTTTAATGGCAAATGATTGAGTCGCAATCATGCGAGAGATGACGAGGCCCTCGATCCTTGTAGAAGAGTAAAACCTGAGAAGAATTTATTGCAAGTGAAACAATTGTAAATGTTTCCTACATAAATTTCTGATTAATAACTGATGAATCCATTTCATTAATGCACTACCTCTCTCAAGCTATATAAGTTCTCATCTTTAGATCGACTACATCAACAACCTATAAAAAATATCAGACAATTTTCTAGCCCTTCCGTCCCCAAAAGACCATCATGGCAACGCTCAAGAACTTGTCTGCTATCATTATCTTGTTGGTCGTCAACGTGGCAATGCTTCCTAGGGCTACCTTCGCCATAGGCGGAAACCCCACTTGCGCAAAGGGAATGACTGCCAATTGCGGGTCTCGGCTCTTTCAAATCATAGTCTTTGCCCGGACCTTTGCTCCCACCAATGAATGTTGTCGCGAGCTCTTGACGGCGGGGAAGGACTGCCAAAACCAATACGTGAAGTTGATCGTCTCATCCCACAGGCCGATCAAGGGGTCAATCTCCGATCTCTACAAGAGGAGCAATGAGACGTGGAACAAGTGCGTTGCGGCTGCCAAACCTGTGTCCCCTACCGACCTCGCTCATTGAGAGCTATTCTTACTCTGTAGTGCACTAAACGTGTAAAATAAAAAAGATGAAAGAATTGTAATTTTTTCTATTGGATTCTCCTAAGAGTTTTCCCATTTTCTTGTGCCTCTTAAGCCTTGTAGTTAACTATCACCGAAGCGTAAAAGTGGATGAATCATATTTTCAGTGTTCAATTTGCTTAGAAACTTAAAAAATTTTAAAATGATTTGCAAAATACACGCCGTCCCTGAAGTTGTTACATATTTTCGAGTAGAAAAACATAGGCTCACAAGCAAAACTATGAGAAAATGTCACTTTGTTTGTTTGTTTTTGGCGTAGCCTTTTGAATTGAATACCTAAGCAACCGAAAAATCAAATGATGGTTTGATAATCCCACATTCATCTCTACTAACCAAAGATCGAACGCGGACGGTTCGTAATCACCTAATTCGAAATATTAATTAACACACACAAGCACCAAATATAAAAGGCACATAACCTAACGTGAAACTGCAGAGTTGTTCATTAGGATCTGAAATAGTAATCTAGAGAATCCTGGGACCTAAAATTTGATTGATAGGTCGTGTGCTAAAATTGGAGTTTGTTTGCTAGTTTAAATTGGCCCTGCGATCTACGAATAGAATCTGGAAATTCAGAGTTGTGGTATGAAATCCTCTGTTCTGACCCGACCTAGCTCAATTCTCGAATTTTTAAATCATTTTCTTATCAGAATTAGGAAAACAATGTTCTTCATGAAAGTTGTAGAAAAGATTTAGACCTTTCTATTGTAAAAATTTCACATGAATCTAAAACTGTTTGATTGTACGATGCTTGCCTCATAAAGACAATCAAACTCTATGTTAGATGCTTTTTTTCTTATCCTTGCATCGACCGACTTTGTTTTATACAAATTACACAAAGCTCAAGATCTTTCTCGCAAAAACGTAAGACTGGAAAGTTGTTCATTAGGGTCTAAAATGGTATTACAGAGAATTTGGGGACCTAATTGGAAAGTGAGGTTGACCTTAAATACGAAAAGCACGGATAAGGTCAGTCTGGCCTCTATAAGGCTGCCTTCAATTTAGTCCTGAGAAAAAAACGAATTATTGGGAAATATCATGGATTTTTCAAAAAAAAAAACAAAGCCAAAACATGAAAGTTGTTAGGAACACGTTTTCCTAATTGCCTGTAAAATTTAACTTGGTTCTGACCAAGTTTGTTATATTTTCTGAATTTTACAACTCTTTGGTCAAAATCGGGGCATAGTCTGAACAGTTGGGTCAATTTAACAAAATCCAAACCTTTCGGGTCAGAATTGGATTAAATGTTATAAATGAAATTTGAATTGCACATCTCAAGGTTTCTAAGGCGCCTGAATCTTTACAATCGGACTTCATTTGACAGAGTAATTGAGCGTAAGCATAATCAGTCAAAATTTAAGCTAAAATGAATCAGTGATCCTTCGTGGCTCACTTCTATCTTCATTGGAGATTGTGAATCAAGGCTAATTGGCTCGACTGTGTGTTGAATATGTGTTTGCTAGATGTACGCTAGGCGTGATGCATGATCGACGGGTAGCCTATTGGGAATGACAAAAGTCGAGTTAGGGGTTAATCGATATTGATCATTGTTATATGAATGCATTCCGGTGGGCAGTTATCATTAACCATCGGTCAATGAACCTTAGCCATTAGAGGGTTGGGAAATTGAAATGTGTGACAGCTAAAGGCTGATCTCGAGGCCATTCCGTTGTTTGATTGAGGTGAACTTTGCCGATCGTTTAATTTGAGTGATTGCATGTGAATGACTGAACGGATGGAAATCAACATTATTGACGGTAGCCATGCGAGGCGGTCCAAGGAGGGGGCGGCCGAAGCTCACGAAGGTGGCGATGAAAGATCGATTTTCATTTTAGTCTCAATCTTTGTAACAGCCGGTTTAGATTAGCTATTGAACAAGGTTGGCTTAGATTCTAACAAAAATTGTTTTAGTTAGAAAGACCACTAGAAATCCAAAGAGAACCAACGATAGTTCTTAGCATAGCTCAAGACGCACACTCGATAATGAGGGGATATGGACCATTAGCGACTTTGAGGCTACTTGAATTGAATTAAAGACGCACTTCAGGGTCGGAGTTGATTGTCGGACCTTGGATAAGTGAAAACATAGGATTTCTTGTGGCTTGGTCACGAGGGATGGATCTCCTTATCTAGGATACGTTTAGTCTTTAGAACTCACGTTAGTCTCAATAGCTTGCTTCCAAAGCCTCTTGTCTCGAGGCTTAACGACAATGCCATATCTATTCTTTGCCCGACATTCAATCCGGTTTACACCCGACGGGTTGCATGTTTTCTTTTTTTATCGCACTTAGAGTAGCTTGTCTTTCAATTTTATGAAGTGTTTAATTCTCTCACCGCTTTCAATTCATTGTTTGTTAATTTCATTTTCTACGCCAGAATTGGGACTAATTTAGAATGTTAGGAAAATCACAAAAACATATTGCATGATAACTAGAAAATGCCATTGCGACCTTTACGATCAAATGGTGAACGAAATTGCATGATCACTTAGGATACAACTAACTAGTTAGGTATCGAAAGGAAACTAATAAGAATATTATCGTAATCAAGTCCCCTTACATCTCTAGTTGCGCACGAAACGAGAATGAATCTCTCACTTCTTGCTTGGGTTTCTAGCCAACCTCCAACAAAGGCTAGTGCCAAGTACTAATAACACCTAGGCTCATAATAAACAAAATGGTTAATACCACAAAAAATCCCAAACTGATACACTTGTGACAAATTTACCAAAAACTAATTTTTTTTACCACAAAAAACGTTAAGCTGGTACACCAATAACAATTCTAGCTTTCTGTTAGTTTCCGTTAAATTTTACCGTGAAATTGCTAAATTTGATTACACGTAACAATTGATGGGTATGCTAGTTTAGCGTTTTACTCCTCTATTTATCCCAAATTTACCAGTTTGTGAGTTTTCGCGGTATTTATACAATTTAACTAAAGGTAAATTTGTTATAGGTGTACCAATTTTGGGTTTTTGGTGGTCAAAAAATTAGTTTTTGGTGTTTTTGTCACAGGTGTACCAGTTTGAGGTTTTTCGAGATAAAAAAATTGGTTTGGGTAAATTTGTCACGAGTGTATCAGTTTCGTGTTTTTCGTGATATTAATCCTAAAAAAAAATAGGATAGTCGAAAATGCCACGCAAGGTATAAGGCTAGAACGTCTCTATCCTTGGATAGATGAGCCTTTTGGGTTGTCCCTTTTGACGAGCGAGTCGAAATCATGTTTACTCATGTGCTTAAGGGACTGTTTTACATTAGTTCTACAAACTCAACGTCGGCCGCTTTCGTGAAAGTATACATGTTGAACGATTCAAGCAAATCTAGTCTCAAAAAATTATTTTAAACCCTCGCGGGCATGTGACTAGTTCCTATTATAAACCAAACATGGCATTGGAAATCAGACCGGAAATGAGTATTCATTCCAGGCTAATTCTCTTCAACCAAACAAACCCAATGCTACCGTTTTAATGGCAAATGATTGAGTCGCAATCATGCGAGAGATGACGAGGCCCTCGATCCTTGTAGAAGAGTAAAACCTGAGAAGAATTTATTGCAAGTGAAACAATTGTAAATGTTTCCTACATAAATTTCTGATTAATAACTGATGAATCCATTTCATTAATGCACTACCTCTCTCAAGCTATATAAGTTCTCATCTTTAGATCGACTACATCAACAACCTATAAAAAATATCAGACAATTTTCTAGCCCTTCCGTCCCCAAAAGACCATCATGGCAACGCTCAAGAACTTGTCTGCTATCATTATCTTGTTGGTCGTCAACGTGGCAATGCTTCCTAGGGCTACCTTCGCCATAGGCGGAAACCCCACTTGCGCAAAGGGAATGACTGCCAATTGCGGGTCTCGGCTCTTTCAAATCATAGTCTTTGCCCGGACCTTTGCTCCCACCAATGAATGTTGTCGCGAGCTCTTGACGGCGGGGAAGGACTGCCAAAACCAATACGTGAAGTTGATCGTCTCATCCCACAGGCCGATCAAGGGGTCAATCTCCGATCTCTACAAGAGGAGCAATG